>PVJD01003727.1:0-155501 GCA_004026545.1 Mormoops blainvillei | reverse complement strand
ATATATTAACATGTTCACTTACAGTTCTTGTTTTTAATAAAATAAGGAAATACTATACATAAAAGTAAAGTCTATTTTGTTCTTCACTCCTCTCCTATTTTCTTTCTATGAGGTTAAATGTATAATAGAGTTTGTGTGTATCCCTCTAGGCCTTTGCTGAATTTTGACTTTTTACACACATGTGATTTTTATTCTTTGGCGATTTTTATATTAAAAATGCTATCTTTCATTTATTTATTTTCCTTTAAAAGGAAGGATTTTTTTTTACTGTTGTGCTATTACAGTTGTCTCAATTTTCCCTCATTGCTCTCCCCTGCCTGCCCCCCTCACTCCCACAGTCAATCCCTACCCTGTTGTCCTTGTCCATCCCTGGGTGGTGTAGCTCAGTGTATTAAGCACTGACCTGAGAACTGAAAGGTCACTGGTTCGATTCCCAGTCAGGGCACATGCCTGGTTTGCAGGCCAGGTCCCCAGTTGGGGGCGTGCAAGAGGCAACCAATTGATGTTTCACACATTGATATTTCTTTCCCTCTCTTTCTCCTTCCCTTCCCCTCTCTAAAAATAAATAATTAAGTCTTATAAAAATAAAAGTCCTATCTTTTATAATATGCATTGTTTACATGTTGTTAAATTTATATAAAAGTTATAATAAATGTAAAGAAAAAGATTGCCTAGGCCAATAAGTAACCAGGGCAACCAATTGGGAGTTGATTGTGGACATTCCGATGAGCACAGATGGTGGCTTGGCCAAGGCAGGTGGTGATGGAAGAAGTGGACAGATTTTTTGCAGGGTGGAGTGTGGTGAAGAAGAAACTTTATCAGTGCAAAACAGCTCAACTGTGGTACAGCAGGACTGTGAAAACAGCATGGCTGTAAGGCAGCCCTGGAGCCAGAAGACAGATTTGAAGCCTGTTTCATAAGTACTGTTGATCTGTTTTGCTGATGGACTAGATGTGAGAGAAGAGGGGAAAAGAAGACTCAAAATAATGTCTATGGGTTTTTTGCTTTAGCAATTGAGTGAATGGTATTGATTAAAATAGAGAGGACTACATTAAAATAGAGTAGAATCAAGAGGTATAGTGTGACCACATAAAGTTTGAGATATCTATTACAAAGTGAGTTTACAATTACAGTTGGGTTTACAAGCCTGGAGTTCAGAAAGGAGGCTAGGCCTAGAGATACAAATGTGGAAATAATGAGCACAATGAATCCTACATAAAACTTTGAGATTATTTAGGGAAGGACTGTAGAGAAAAATAATGAGGACTGAACTCTAGGGTACTCCAAAGTTTAAAGATGAGAGAGTGAAACTAGGGTAGAAGGCTGAGCAGAAATAGCCAATACATTAGAGGGGAACAGGATAGTGTGGGGTCTTCAAAGCCAAGAGAAGAGAAAGGGCTAGTCGAGGTGTGAAATCAAGTCAGTGACTCCACATGTCTCTTTTACTTTGGAGTCCCACGATAGCCATGTGCGATAGGCAGCAACAGAATTATTTTCATTTTGGAGATAAAGATTGACTTTGAGAGGTTAAATGACTATTCTCAAGTGACTGGCCAATCAGGGCCCTTCATCGTGTGCGGCTCCTGTCCCCCGCCCCTTGAGGTAGAAGAAGCAGCTGCCCTGTCTTTTTCTCCTGGGTTATATTATAGGAATGTCCTGCAGCCTATGTTATGTTTAATACTATGTGTCTCCATAAAACAAAACAAAACAAAACAAAACAATGAATGCTGGGGACTTATAGGCTTGTGACCAATTTTTGCGGTTTTCCCGCTTACCTCGCAGTTTGTTGTAGGACATCAGCTATGACTTCATGCTGCCCTGAATGCCTCTGGTGGACACCACTCAGGCTTTCTGTTTCTTATTTTTAAAATTTGTGGAACACTTTATCATTTATACCTGAACTCCAAATGTGCGATGGGTACCAGAATTCTCCATAGATGATGCTAAGTATTTATTAGCAAAGTTCTTTGATCTTTACAGCATGTTCGTCTTTGCTTAGTAATTGTTAATACTGGGTCTTATTAAATGAAACAGAATTTTAACCTGGAGTTTCGGAATTCTTACAAAACTGTTTAGGACTTGGAGTAAATAATAGTGCTGAAGTTTCTCTATTCTTCTGTGAACTTTAATAGGAATAATCTCTTTACTGCTAGTTCTGGAAAAGTACTGTGGTTTAAATTTGGCTTGAATCTCTGGAAAGCTAAAGATCACTGGGATAAATGACCTCAAACCCATTATTGAGAGTGTTCTTTTTTTTTTTTTTTTTTAATCTTCGCTTGGTTTCAGGAGCGCTCTGCTACTGAGAAGCAATATGGGGAAAAAAATCAGACAATGAAAATCACATCAAGTAAGGCACTGGGGGACAAGAGCACATTTGCAAGGTATGGAGGTTGAGTTTACACACACGATTTGGTTGATTCGCTACTGCATAATAAAATTAAAGACATTTGTTCTAAGTGTAAAAACTCAGCCGAAGTTCATAAGTAAACTCAGCGGACCGGGATTGCTTCTTAATGAAAAATTTTAAGATACTAATGTGGATGTTTAGTTCACAATAATTAATTCTTTCCATAAGAAAATGCTACTTTTTTTTTACCATCTTGTTACTTAAACATCTCCTCAATTTTCTGCCTATCGTAGAAGGCTGCCAGATTATAATATTAAAGGAAAAAGATACATTAAAATTCTAAAGTATTTAGAGGCCTATTTATCCCCGTGGGGGAAATATGTGTTCTATCATAAGGAGAGCAAGAGAGCACAGAGAGTCACGTGTTTGGAGCCCTATTATGCGGCAGACCATCTGAGGAGTTTCTATGTGTATTACTTTGATTTACGATTTGGGTGCAATATATCATTCCTTAAGACAAAGAGACAGAGGAAAGTTAACCAGCCGGGCCCAAATCATACATCTAGTTAACATCGGGGCCCATATATAAACGAGGTGAGCACACAGCACAGTATAAAGACCTTGCATCACAGAAATGTACACTTGAAACCTAAAAGATCCTATTAACTGATGCTACCCCAATCAATTAAATAACGTTAAAAAAAACAAAAGAAAAATAAAGTATCAATTTGAAAAAATAATCAAGGTGGTCTGTGTGAGTCTGTCAAATAGGACCTAGAAAGGAAGCACGTGTGGAGAAGAAGTTCTCATTCTTGGGGGCTGGAACTTCAACCTATTAATTTCTTGGGGACACAATTCAATCCATGGCAGCCAGACCTCTTTAGTTAATTAACTTATTAATTTGTTGGTTCCTCATACCAGACCAGATACTACCAGGAATGAAAACATCAAGGTAACCAGTCCCTGACTCTCTATCAGGGAAGACAGATAATAAAGAAATAACTGCGATAAACTGTGAAGAGGGTCATGGCTAGGAGACCACAAGGAGCTATAAGGGTGACTACAAGTTGGCCAGAGAAGGAAACACAGGGGAAAGCATTTTCAGACTTTGCCCCTGGACATGCCCCTGAGGCAGAAGAGCATGGGCCATTCCTTTCATTGAGGGTTCATTCTCTCTCTTTCAAATCGCATATTCATGTTACACTCTGTTCTGCACACATTCATGTTGGCCTAGACATGTGATTAGTGCTTTAAATCTTTTACCTCCAGGAAAGCAGCCCGACCAAAGCGGTGCATCTCCTGATGCCCATTTGACCCAAGTTGGGAACATGGCTCCGATCAGTCTAGCTTTTATCCTCGGTTTAACACAAGGCACTGGAGAGTCGTCTTGGTTTAGACTAAGTGTCTCAGAGCAGCCTAAATGAAATTTGTGTTGGTGTTGACAGATGTTTTAAAGTTTGCAGTTATGTATACTGTAGGAATGCTATGGGCAGTTCTATAATATTATTTAATAATCCTTTTATGAAGATCCCCAGGAAAGATATTTTCTCTCAGGACTCTGACCCAGAAAGAGCTTTGCTCTTCCATAGTATACTTTGACTCTTTCAACTGATCATTTTCCCTTCTTTGCCTTGGCTGCAAGGAAGCTCAAAACTAAATTACCATTTCGTTTTTCATATTTGTGACTTTTACTGTTTGGAGCCTATCTAGTAATTTTCCCATTGTTCTTATATTACCATTTTACCTTTATTATCCCCTGACCTTTATTTTTATATATAATATCATATATTGTTATATAGTATATATTATTATATATAGTATAAGATAATACTACTATAATACTACTATATTCTATAATGCTATAATACCATTATATTATATATGATATCTGGGATCATTTCTAATGCATTCTCAATTCTGTGGACATCACCGTTTATAGCTCCTGTGTCCATTTCTCCTTCACCCTTTGTAAACTCTCCCAGTGTTAATTTACTGACACATCCCTTACCATCGCAGTTTAGGGAGGACGGCTCCCTCCTCAGCTCCAAGGTGGGTGGGAGCCATGTCCCCTAATAATCCCTTCCATAGTGGCCCAGTAGTTCAAAGTCCAGGCCTAAGACAGTCAGCGCCTGGCAGGTCCCTGGACTCAAGGAGGGCTCACGAATGGGCACGTGACCTGGCTCAGGCCAGAGAGATGAGAGAGGAAGTTTCTTAGAACTCTAAGTCAGATATTTTCTGTCTCCAAATGGGTAACCACTGGATGCTGGTTGGAAGTAAAAATACACGGAGGCTGGGATGATCACAAAACTGCAGAGAAACCGAGCTAGAGTCTCAAGGTTAATGAATTCTGAAATGTAACTGGTCTCTAACCTTCTCCTTACCTGAGCCAAATACATTCCCTTATTATTTCAGTCAGCCTGGATTGTTGTTGTTCTCATTTAAACAAACGACTCCAAATTCTTTTGATAGCAAGGCTGAACGTAAGTAAGTAAGACTAACGAGTGAAAGCCCATGTCAACAAGAGAGTCCTTCATGGCTGGATCCCAGCCCACTTCTCTCATCTTTTCTCTTTTCTGTGTGTTGCTTTTTCAGCCCTCTTCCAACTCCGGAAGGGCTGGCTGTTCTCTGGATGCCTTGTGCCTTCTTGATTGTGCACCTTCTGTCACGTATCGCCACAATGTCTTGTTCCAGAACATTAACAGGAGTCAACACTTCCTAAAGAAGCCAGACCCGAGCTTGATTTTTTTCTTTCCATGCTTCCCAGGCATCTCGTACATCATCTCTCCCTTACTGCAGCCATGACAGAGCTTCGTAGCTGCTTAGGTGCCTCCCTCAGGCAGGAAGTTCTCAAGGGCAGTCACGGGGTTTCTTCATCTTGGTATCATTGCTGTGTAGCATAGTGCCTGGCAAATAGCAATCACTCCATCTATTTGTATATAGTTTGTTGTTTTTCAAAGTAAACAACTGAAAATTGAGAAACAAAGATGCGCTGTGCTCTTAGTGACTGCAGAGGTTTAATCCCTCGTGCTGAACTGTAAAAAGAAAAACAAAACCCCTCAGAAGATCCAGGTAGAATTCTATAACTTGAGTTTCAGAACCAGGAGGTTTTTTTAGTTTAACCTCCTCATGTTGCAAATAAGGAAGCTGATTCCCAGAATGATGAGGTGATATGCTCAAAGCTACATAGCTTTATAGACTAAGGCCCAGGAAGAGAACCAGGTCTCCTTTCCAGACTGCTGCCCATCCAGCTACTTTCTGCCACTCCGCGTGCTCTCCACCCCTGCTGTGACCTTGACTTTAGTCACCTAAACCTCCCCAAGTCTTTGTTTTCGCATTGCAAGAATGGACTTATTCTCACTGGATTGCTCAGTAGAAACAAATGATATAAACACTTGAAACCTCTTTGGGAAATATAAATGTACCATCAAAATATGAGATTTCATCATAGGATGCTTCTCAGCCCTGGGTATTATGCAGAAAAATGTCAATCATTCCCTTTGGTGACAGGAAACATTTTAGAATCCTGCAATTTGGCGAGTCTACAAAGAGTAAAATTCAAGGCATTACAGGGAGCGTCTTTTTTTCCATTTGTCTTAATAAGCATTGTTTCATTTTAATAATCTGTGACAAAATGTCTAGCTAATAAGAAAAGCAGGATAAACGCACGAGGTAAACAGAAATACGGTGGTCCTTGCAGGCTTTTCCCGAAAGACTCTGCCATCAACCCTTTTGCAAAGGGCGGGGTTGGGGGGGGCGGTCAGTGCTGCTGGGTGGGCTCCTGTGGAATCTGCCAGCCTTGGAAATCTGTGAAAAGAGTTGGAGTCAAATTGGGTTGTTTGTTCAGCGCTGCTCAATATGCCTAGTTTATGAATAAGAAACTTTGTTAAAAAAATAAATAAAAGGCTGAGCATGAACTATTTTGAGGCTTGTTAGGCTTTGAGCATGAAATGAAAGGCATTCCAAACCAGTTATTTTCAGTTCTTCCCACTACCTCGTTTGCTTTTAAGGTTGTTTTTTCAGAGAATTTAAGCAGCTTCCATTATCAAAAACTATTGTGTACTAGATACTGTGCTAGGTGCTAGGCACGTGGAGGAGAATGAGATCCACTGGGTCCCTCCCTCCCACTAACAGCCACGGTCTCTTGTGGGGAAGAGGCAAACAGATAATGAGATGTTTAAGATAAACACAAAGCCCCTGTAGGAGAAAATAACGGGGTACCTCATTTTTACAGCGGATCGAATGGAATATAAGAGTGTACCTTCAGGCCAGTTTTTAAGCCTTTGCAGTTTAATCTCGACTTGCCATTTCTGAACTTTCAAGGTGCCTTTCTTGTCCTACTCTTATCACATGTAATAACAATGATAACAAAACCATTACCGTGTAATATGTACCTGTGTGATAGGTTCTAAAGTAGCACGTTACCCCAATACTCATATTTAGTTTAATTGTTCAGATAACTCCGTTTTGTCAGGAAACAGAGTCCAGGGTAAAGCTTTCATAACTCCACAGTGGATTCTTCATACAGTTTTCTTTTCAGCTCACATTGTTGCCAATCTTTTTAGTCAGATTTTTCCTAGTATTGTATATTTGCGTAGATAAATGATGATGATAGTTTACATTTATTTGGGGCTTCCTGTTTTGCTAGCTATAGTGCTGAACTCTTCATAAAGCACTGCCTCATTTAAATGGCTCAGTCAGTTCTGAGATAGGTCCAGTTATTCTTCATACGTGACAGGTGAGGAAACAGAGGTCCAAAGAGGTTCAAGTTTTCTGACAGATGCATAACCACTAACTAAGTGAGAGACCAGGGATGAAGTCTGTTTCTGTCCAGACCTTGAACTTGAAAACTAGGTGCTAGGCTATTTCAAAGTCTTTTCTGGAGGAGGCAGAAAGTCCTGTCCATGGGCACGTTATTTTTTATGTGGGCTACACGACTGTTGTGTAGCACTCTGCCGAGACCACTGTATTTTCCTCCCCTGGCTAAACCAGTTGTTTCTCTAAAACTGGTATGAGGCTTCCGGTTAATCGTAATACATTGTTGACACAGATTGATCTCTTCCACCTCCCCGAACCCTTGACATGGTGTCAGAAGAGTGAAGAGGCTAATCTGCAGGGATGAGGGTAGCAGAAGAGACAATAATAAGTGGAGGAGATCAACTGCTGTGCTGAAGACAGGAAGCAGATGCAGGCGTGGCCACCGACATAACACAGTGGAGAAAGTTCCCACTTAAATGCTTGCAGATGATTTGCCTTTCAAGCCTCTGAGTGGCTCTGCAGAAAGAGCACCAGGAACGGTGGAAGCCTGAGGGGCACAGGCTAAAGCTGGGTGACTGGCAGACCCCTAGGTTCCTCTTTAATCCTTCTCATCCAGAAGGGTTTTTATCCCTGCCTTTGGAGAATTAAACTAGCAAAACGCTGGTCTCAGCAACACCAAGATACCGGGAGACCAAGGTAGTGTGGCATTGGGTTAAAACAGAGGATTAAGGGTAACCTACAAAACAGGGGACCCTTTGAGAGCCTCAGCACCCTTCCCCTTTTGCCTTAGAAGGCCAGTACCCAGGCATACATGTATCTTTCCCCCCAAACCCCTGTAGCAGCAGATTGGAAGATTCCTTTCAACAAGGATAACGTGCCCTTTTACTACCCCAAGTAAAAGCCAGCAGTCAGTCTCTGCCCATGCTCACAGTACGTCGGGTAGAACATCTGGTGCTTTGCTCTTTAAAAAACAAATGGACAATCCAGGATAACTAGTTATTTGAAGAGGCATTCCACATGAAAGGGATGTGAAGCCAAAAAACCAACCAACCAGTGAAATAAACAAGCCGAGAGAAAACAGCAAGGGAAGAAGCTCAGCGAGGGAGAGACAGTGCTGGCAGAGGAGGACTTCACAAAAAATCTGCAACTAGCATTTTCTGAAGGATCAGAGAATTTGCTGCATCTACGGAATACCCATCAGACACATGGGAAAAGAAAACAGCAGAACAATAAAGAGCTCTTGGGGGGAAAATAATGATTTTATTTCACCCCCTCCCCAGAGAAATTTAAAAGCACATAAAAGTTGTGCAACATAACTTCGCTCCTTACTAAAAGGGGAAATGATGGATAAAAAGGAAGAAAAGGTAAAAAGAGTAGAAGCTCAATCCGGGGATTCTCACGTCTATATATTAAGAGATTCAGATAGAGAAGAGAGAGAAAATGAAAACAATGAATTATCAAAGGAATCATGTGGGAATGTGTCCCCTAACTGACATATGTAAACTTCTATGCTGACCGGTTTCCTGATTGATCAGCAAACTGTAAGCTAAAGCAGGGGGGTCCCCAACCTCTGGTCTACGGACTGGTACTGGTCTGGGCCCGTTAGGAACCAGGCCACACGGCAGCAGGTGAACTTGAATGTAATGCACTTGAATCATCCTGAAACTAGCTCCCCCTGCACAGCGGCCCACCCCCAACCCCTGGTCTGTGGAAAAATAGCCTCCCACGAAACCGGTCCCCGGTGCCAAAAAGGCTGTGGACCGCTGTGCTAAAGGACTCTGCACCAAGGCACGTGATTATGAAATTTTAGAACACTTAAAATAAAAGAGAGAGAGAGAGAGAGAGACAGAGAGAGACAGAGACAGAGAGAATGAGAGGAGATTCAGAATCCACAATGGCTTCAGGTTTAACCACAGTAGCGCAACGCTGGATGCTAAAACAAAAGAGCAGCGTTTTCAAAATTCAGAGGGATAATTATTTTCAACCTGGCATTCTGTATTCAGCCAAATTAGCAATAGCAGGCATAAGGTAGTATACAGACATTTTCTAATATGAAAGGCTCAAGCTTAGTACCACTGCACATTTTTTTTTAGGAAGCTGTGAAAGGATGTAATTCATAAAACGAGCCGGTCTAAGAAAGAGGGAGAGATGGGATTACAAACGCAGGGCATTTGATGGCTGGTGTAGAGGAGGGTGGAGGGAAGAGCCTCAGCATGAAGGCTGTGCAGTGGTCCTGGGGGTCACTGGGCCTGGATGGGAGCCCGGGACTGAGGGCAAAGGGAGACAGGCTGCAGGCTGAGTGGGAGGGAGAAGGGAGGGCATGAGGTAGAAATGGGCGGAGCGCTGGAAACTGTGCTTCAACGTTTGTACAAATTACTGACAGGTTTTGAAATGTCTGTTAAGGTCGTTGGGAAAAAAGTATGATGATAAAGTAGTAATTTGTTCATTTAAAAAATGAACAAATAAAAAGCAGCTGATTAACAAGTATAGGAAAAACAGTAAGCTCTAGAGAAAGGATGTGTAATCAGTGCATTAATTGCTTTAGCGATACATAACATATATATAATGAGGCAAACACTGCTTCTTATTAACCCAGTGCTTGATATATAATTAAATTAGGATGTTTAGAATGGTATAAGAAACTTTTATAATAAGAAGCCAATATATAAGGCCTTCAACTTATAAAACAAGATATAACAGCACAGGCTTCTTATCGATAGGGAGATAATTACCTAGAGAAACAGGTAGAAGAGTTGAAAGAGGCTGGATCTAGGGAGCAGGACTGGGGATTTGATGGTGACTGGGGCAGGCAATGACCACTTTTTAGTACAGAGTGGTTTATTTGATTTAAAAAAGACCATTTATTATTTAGATAAAACAACCAACCATAGCATTTATTGTTTCTGTGCAGCTTGTCTCAGGGCCTTCCATACGGTCTAAATTACATGTCTCCCCCCTCTTCTCCCACCCCAGGGCCCCTTACCCTATTTTGTGGTCAGGCAGATTGCGTGATTTATTACGCTGGTTTCATTGATTCATTTATGGTCTCGTCTTTGCCACTAGATGATGAGCCCTTTGAGTGAAGGGACTGTGTGAGAGATTCCCCCAAATCCTTTGGTTTACAATGTCCTTATTGTCTAAGTAATTTCTTTATGGGGTCCTTAGTCTAAATACCTAACATGTTAAGTGTTTTGATAGGGCACACCAAGGGCTTACAGCACATATTTAGCATAATGGAGAGAACGAAGTTTGTGTCCCTCAGAGTAGGAACAGTAGCTAACTTCCCCACAACAGGGCTTGCTTAATCGGCTAACACAATAATAACAGAAATCGAAAATTAGAAAAGAAAAAGACTAACCCAGAATTCTACCAGTCAAAAAAAATCACGTTCTAACTCCTTTATCTAGTCCTTGTTCACATGCTGACATGTTTTTATGTGCTCTCAGTGAAGATGCAATGTTGCATTGTAATTTATTCATTCGATATTTTATCACATCCAATTTTCCTTGCTGGTACATGGTTTTCATAATTGCCATTTTAAGCAGCTGTGTATTTCCTCACATTGTATTTATTTAACCATTTCCCAATAAATAAATATTGATTTAATTTTTCTTAGTCTACACCGAACATCTTCCTGCACCCCTATCTATGATTCTTTTTGATTATTTACATAAAATAATTTCCTAAAAGAGGCTAACATTGGCATAAATTCTTAGAGTTTTAGAACTTAAAACTAGAAGAGAAGTTGCTCTATAAAATCTCAAATTCAAGGCAGAGATAACCTTCTAAAGCAACATGTGTCTTCCTGACTCCTTCCAATAAACCTCACTTTCTTACGTGGAAGTTCATCTGATTTGTTTAAACTGAAAAAAAAATATTCTTACTTTTTGGAGTCCAAAGTCGCATCATTTAATCCTCATGTTTGTCATTATTCTGCCCCCAGGAGTTGCCCACAACTGCTGAGTTCCCTCTTTCCACACAGCAGCCCGTCAAATATTTGAGGATGATGATCATGGACAAGTGACCTTTGCACAGTCTTCCAACTAAAATATTCCCTGTCCGTGACTGTGAATCTTCCTACTCATTCACCTTTGTCATTTTCTGCCCCAATTACCCAAACCTCTTCTCTGCCCGCCAGTCATCGACAGTTCCCCCCGCCCCCTTCATGGCTGCCTTTCAAGGTCTGAGCCTCTGCATTCTGTTAGAGCAAAGATGTCACCGATTCTAAGATGCACTGTTACTTTTATGTATCACAAGAAACAAAAACTGCTACCGATTACACTCTGACATGACATCAATCATAAGGCACACTTCATTTTAAGAAACGGTCAAACGTGACCAAAAAAGGGTGCCTTAGGATCAGTGAAGTACTGCAAGGTCATTGTTCCTCTCTAGGTCAGCTTCAGACTGTCCATATGCGCCAACTGTGTGGCCCTGGGCCTGGGCTTGGCATTCGCGGGGCGGCTGGCTTTCCCTGGGGGTGGTAGCTGTCCCTGCCCAGGCCTATCACAGTTTGCAGCCAAGTAAACGGGCCGGCGAGGGTTTTCTAAGTATGTGTGATGTGGTTTGGTACTCCGTGTGTGTGTGTGTGTGTGTGTGTGTGTGTCTGTGTGTGTGTGTGTGCGCGCGCGCGCGCAGACCACAGGCATGTCCCTCTGCTCTAACTATAACAATAGAGTTCCCGTTCAGTAATCACTGGTACTAAGAATAACAGAAACACTAATGTCATATGACTTCATTGCAAAGGAGAGCTCAGGAGCAGAGAAACTGCAGTCAAAGCACTGGTGATGGGTATTGAATCAGATTAAAAGCAGATCGAGACTGAAAACCTGTTGAACTTATGGTCACAGTTCCGAATACAAATGACACAGACTTTGATAATGCTGCAATAATAATTAAACACATTCGGGGTGAAAGGTGGAGGGAAGATGTGTGTGCCAGGAAGTAAACATGTTCCAGTATCCCCATATCAGAGAGCCTGTGAATGGTATATTTGAAGCATAGTTTTAAAAATCTGATGACTCCTGCCTCTTAGTAAGTTCAAAATCATCTTCATCCCTTCAGATTTAATAATCTAGAGGCATCACTTAAGAATTTATTATTTTTTATTGAGAAGAGAATTGAATAACCTTCAACAAATACTTTAATTCTACAGGATTTACAATTTTACTGTTATTTCAAGTAAACATAAATTTTGTATTTTTATTAATTGTAGCACTTACAGCATGATCCATTAAAAATCTTATTTCTAAGTTTTCTGAAGTACAGTTACTCCTTGATATCCATGGTAGTTATGTTCTATAAAGTCACTGAAAAAACATAATTAGCAAATACAGAGCCATTGCTCCTAGGGGAGATACAGGGTTGGGTTCCTGTGAGCCTCTGATCACAGCATTGTCATCAACTGATCAACACAGAACCTTGTTTTACATGTGTGTCTATTTGAAGGCACCTTATTGCATACAGCATGTAGTTGAATCATCGACACTGAACTCATGGCCACTGGCACTATAACTCATGCCAGGGCATACTTATCTAACACATGTGTTTTCTTCTTGAGGCACCTTGCAGCCTTCTAACTCATTAAAACACTGGACTGCACTTTAGCACTTCAACACTTAGAGGCCAATTTAAATAGTGAAATCACTATAAAAAGCTAAACAATGGAAAAACTTGGCACTAAGTAGGCTGCACAAGGAACAGTTATTCACTCTGAAACAGCTGGGCAGAGCATTGCATTGTTTGACACCAGTTGGGAATGTGCATGCCAAGTGACTCAAATGTTTTGCCACTCCGTGCATGTCAGGGAATGACTATTTAAAACACTGAGAATATTGATTTTGGGATTATCAGTAAGTTATTTGAAAATATTTCTATTTAATAATTTTATTTTTAAGTATACTTTATTGATTATGCTATTGATCAGTTGTCCCATTTTTTCCCTCCCCACTAAACCCCCTCTGCCCTGTACACCCTCACACCAACATTCCCCCTGCCTCAGTTCGTGTCTGTAGGTTGGACATGTAAATTCTTTGGTTTCTCCATCTCCTATACCTCCCCCTGTCTATTTTGCACCTACAGATTATGCTTCTTATTCCCTGTACCTTTTCCCCCAATCTCCACCCTCCCCCTCCCTACTGATAACTCTCCATGTGATCTCCATTTCTGTGATTCTGTTCCAATTTCAGTTGTTTGCTTAATTTTTGTTTAATCATTGTAAGTCAGATATAATTGACATAACATTATATTAATTTCAGGTGTACAACATAAGGATTAGATAGTTGCCTATATTGTGAAATGATCACCATAATACAACATGTAGGCAAATTTTTAAATACAGAATCCATAAGTAATGAGAATTGACTATTTCCAATAAAACCTTATTTCACCCTCTTCCCTCTCTTCTTCCCTAACTACCTGCCTGTCCTTACATCTTTCTTTTTGTAGAGCGATATCTGGAATTGTATTCAGCAAGAATTGACAAGGACTACCATTAGATGGTGGGATTTTAAATTTTTACTTGAAAACAAAAGTGTAATAGTACACCTTTTTACAAATATAATAGTCATATTAAAATTGATATTAAACTATAGTATTACATATTTATAAAAATAAAATCATAACAAGACTTTGTGTGCATATGCACCACAACGGTGTTTGTGCTTTTTTCTCCCATATTGCAATTCATTTTTGCATGAAAATGTGTGGCAATAGGCCATTATATGGTACTGATTTTAGTGTAAAGTAGGGAAATTCTTTTTAAAGAAAATTTGGAAAAATGCATCAGAGTCTTCAATGATTTTAAATCCCTTTCATCCAGTAATTTCATTTGGATATTTCACCCATGGAAATATGACAAAAAAATTTATTAACAACATTATGATAGTTATAAACACATAAATCAGTACCATAGACCATCAATAAGAGCTCAGAAGAAAGACATATAGCTTTTATAAGTCATGTTCTTTAAGAATTGGATAACATTATTAACATAAGAACAGGTTAAAACACCATATACACTGATATGCATGTTAAATAGACTTGAAACATATATAACCAAAATGTTAGCAATGGTTATCTCTAGGAGGTAGAATTTTAGGTAACTTTTATTTTAAAGATACTCACTTCACAAGTTATATAAATGTTGAATCACTAGGTTGTATACCTGAAACTAATATAATTTTGTATATCAACTACAATTAAAAATAAAAACAATATTTAAAAAATATTTCTATGGACTCTTCACAATTTCTGTGTAATAAGCATGCACTATAACAAGGATATTATTTATAGGATAATAAATATTGTTTAAAAATTATACTTGACCTCCCACAAAAGCATAATGATTAATGGCATAATTTACATAAATGCAGATGCCTGCTGTTTTTTGTCTTTTTTTTTTTGGAGGAACTGGTACTTGACTGACAGGCTCATAAACATGACTCATGTATCATTTAAAGCAATTTGCACTATAACCCTGTGAGACTGGTTCAATTATTTCCAATTTGTGGATGAGAGTATCTAGGTTCAGGGAGATTAGATAAGTAACCTAAGGTCTCCCAGTTAATAATTGGGAACAGAATCAGGACCTAAACACGAACTTCCTGACTTCCTCCTGCGAATGCCAATATCAGACTTGTTTTGAGGCCATTGTCCTGCAGAGATGAGCAGAGCAATCTGCCATTTTTATGGTAAAAAAAAAATATATATATTTTCTATAATGCATCTTATTTAAACCTCCCAATCAACCCAATGAATAAATGATACTGCTACTAAAGGTGATTTTTTATATTCTTAGAATCAGGAATATGGGATATTCAGTATAATATTCGTTCATTGAACCAACATATCCCAAGTGCCTGTAATATGCTGAGCACTGTTCTGGGCACTGACGACACAGCAATAAACAATAAACAGCAATAAACAAAACAAAGTCCCTGCTTTCAGGGAGCTTTAACTCTTGTTTAAAGAGACACATAATAAAAATATGAATATATGGCATGGAAAATAATGATAAGTGCTATAAATGAAAGCAAAAGTGGAAACTGTCTTTCATCACTTTATGATCCTTTGCTATTTCTGGGTTTGGAGCTCTGAGCAGCATGTAGTTCTTTGGCCTGAGGTGGAAAAACTGGGAGAGGAGCAGTGTTGGAAAATCACAAGTTTAAATGTGGGATGCCTACGAGGCACCTAACGGAGATGTCGAGCAAGCAGAAGCAGATACATGGTTCTGAAGATCAGGCGAGAGGTCAGATCTAGAGATGTAAACTCAGGAAGCATTGGCTTATAGAAAGTCCTTAAAATCATGGAATTATTTGCAATTATCTAGGGAGATGGTGTCCTGGAAGAGAGGCAGTTTGGGTGGCACTTAAAGGAGACTGAAAAGAAAGGTAAAGAAAGCCAGGGACCCTTGGTAAATAGAAATACATTGCAGAGTCTCCCAATAACTCAGTGAGACTGCATTCATTCTGACTCCCAGTGTTGTGCCTCCTCTGTTATTGAAGATTTTGATGATGCCTTTTTCCTTTTTAGGCTTATTATCTTTGCCCCTAAAAGAGTTATTTAAATAATCAT
Organism: Mormoops blainvillei; assembly: GCA_004026545.1. NCBI lineage: Eukaryota > Metazoa > Chordata > Mammalia > Chiroptera > Mormoopidae > Mormoops > Mormoops blainvillei. The sequence goes on along the minus strand of PVJD01003727.1, from coordinate 139,825 downwards.
TGAAATGGTAGATTTGCTAGACGGTAATTGCTAAAATGACTTTCTTTACTCTTTAAGTCTTTTGGGCACTATTCCAGTTTCCTGTAACCTTCAAACATATGTGTAAATAGTTCAGTGAGTTCATTATCTAACTCCCTGAACAGCAAAGCATGATATCATCAAAAGCCAATTCTCACTCCCATAAAATAGAGCAATGAACCATTTACCTCAAAAGACCTTCACAGGAGGGTCTGTATGCTTATGTAATTCTTCAAAATTCATGCTTTATTATTTATTTTTATTTTCACATTTTTAACTTTCCATAAGGCATAACCTTTGTATAATAAATGGAACTAATTTTAAGCTCAATGAATTTCTACGCCTGTATACTCCCATCTGCCCACCGTCCAGATCAAGATTGAAAAACTTTCCAGTACCCAGAAACCTCCTTCATGCCCTTTCCCAGTCAAATCCCACACCCCTGTCTTCCCCTATCACTATTCTGATTTCTGTTATCATTGGCTAATTTTGCCTGTCCTCGAATGCAATATAAAAGGAATTTTACAGTATTTTCTTCTTTGTGCTTGACTTTTATGTAACACAATGTCTGTGAGAGGCATTGACGTTGTTGCATGGAGTTCATCCTTTCTTAAATTTCTCTGTAATGTTGCATTTTATGAAGGTGCCCCAATGGATTTATTTGTTCTACTGATGATGGACATTTGAGATGTTTCCAGTGCTTGGGTATTACAAACAAAACAACTATGATAGACATGTACTTAGCCCTTTTGATATTTCTGTAGGACTGAATTGGTGGACATATGTATGCATTTAGGAGTGGAATTACTGGGTCACAATGAAGGCATGTATTTTTTTTATTCCAGCACCTAAGAAATGCATTTAAAGTAATGAGGTATCATTTACTGCTTATGAAATTAGTAAATATTTTGGTATATAGAATATCCACCATATTCCTTTCTCACTTTTGCATGTTGGTGGTGGGAGTATAAATCGGCATGCTCCTTTGGAAATCATTTTGTCAGTGTATAGTAATAATAGCCTGTAACGTTTTTATACCAATTGACTCAGGTGACTTTTTTTTCTACTTTGGAACTTATTCTAAGGAAATAATTGTGAATATTGTTAAAAGCTTATGAACCAACATATTTACTGGGGAACAAATTTTAGTAGAAAACACAGTGGAAATGACCTATGTCCAATAATAGGGAATATTTAAATTATGTAACAACCTCTCAATGAACTATATGATGTTTTACCTATGAGCAGTTTATGATGGCATACAAATATGATTTGCTACAATGCTAAATTTAAAGAGCAGAGCATGTTTCTAAAGTGTGATCATAACTTTGGGGTGAAATAATACAACACAAAGAGAAAAAAAGCCCTAAGGGGAAGTATCAACAAAATTGCTAATGCTGACCAACTGAGTGGTAGATTACTGAGATTACTGGGTAATTATTTCCTTTTCTCGATTTTGCAAATTTGCCTCCTATAAGTGGCAGGATGGGGTAAGAGTATGGTCCCCAAAGCCATTTTACCGAGGTTCAACTACTTTGGTCCTGGTTTCATTGCTTATTGGCTGTGCTACCTTGAGCAAGTCTCGGCTCTATTTACTTCACCAAGGATTTACTGAGTTTCTCGACTGTGCCAGGCACTGTTCAGCAAACAAAGAGGTGCAATGCCCTGTACTTATGGAGCCCCCAGTCCACCGCGTGCTGCCTGCAAAACTGGCATCAGCACAGAGAGCCTGACACACGGGGTGATGATGAGCCGGTCTCGGGCGAGGGCCTGAGGCAGGAGTGAATAAGAAGTACTCACAATACCCAGGATTATTACTACCTCTGTAGAGTTCTGCAGTTCCCAGCTTCTGTTTCAGTTAAAAAAAAAAAAATTCCCCTTTGTGAAATAATGAGTTTGACAAGACCATTGGAGAGAAAACACGGATGACTCACCTAATTGGTACTTTTGTGTTCTGTCCTGCCTCTGAGGTGTCTTGACCATGGCCAAGGGGGAACCCAGTCTTCCTAATGCTTACCATGAATTCCTGCTTCCTCATATCCTTTCCAGTGATAAAGTTATTTCTTATTATTGTAGTTTCCAGTAGTTTAATATTTTTATCATTTTCAACCAATGGTTCAAGTATTAGTTTGATGTTTTCAAAACTCTCAGTGTTTTAGTTTCCTAGGACTGCCATATAAAAGTGTCATAGATGGGGCAGCTGAAAACGACAGAAATTTATTCTTTTACAGTTATGGAGGCTAGAATCAAGGTACCAGTAGGGCCCCACTCTCTCCAGAGTCTCTAGGGGAGGGTATTTCTTTCCCTTTTCTGGTTTCTGATGGTTCCTGGGAGCACCTAGTTTTCTTTGGCTGTGGCAGTATAACTCTAATCTCTGCCTCCGTGTTTTCTTATGGCCTTTTCCCCAAGTGTCCCTTTGTGCCCACTCCTCTTTTCATAAGGACACCAAGTATTGGATTTAGTGCTCACCCTAAATCCAGGACGATTTCATCTTAAAACCCTTAACTAATTACATTTTCAAAGACCCGATTTCCAACTAAGGTCACACTCTGAGGGCCTGGTTGGACATGAATTGATGGTGGATGCTATTCAACTTACTACAAATAGCATGTTATCACCAATACCACCCTTGTGGCTTTTAAGTCATTAAACTTAATATAGATGATAAATATATTACTGGTTTCCTTAAATGTATGCTGTTCATTGTCTTCTTGTAAACGGTGGATAGAACCCAGGTTTTGTAACAGTGTGATTTCGAGAAGCATGAGCCAGAAAGCACAGGGAACGGTATACCCTAAGACGCTTTCAGCTCTGATTTTGTCCAGGGTTTGGAAGACTCATGTATCTCCATGGAAATGAGACCTGAAAAGGCTAAGGGTTGTGTCTAATGTGAATTTACTAGAAAAGCCAAAAAATGCACGTGGTGCCTAAACATTGGGCAGGGACTGTGCTCGTCTCTGCCATTTTTCTTGATGACGTAGAAATTCTGATAATCCATTATTCACACTAAATCCTTTAGTATGCCAACCTGGTAGAATGTTGTTTTTAAATTTTTTTAACTCTTCTTTGCGGGGGGGTGGGGTGGGATTGTTTTCCCACAAATTGCAACCTTTAAATGCTGATACCTCAAGTTGGGGCAAAGTCCAAAAACCCTTTCTGTATAATGAACATTTGGGGATTAGTTGTGGTGGATGTGCGTTTTGCAGTGTTTTACAGCTGTGTGAATTAGACATAATATGGGAAGGCTTAAGGCTACAGGTGACTTTACACTGTTCTGATCAAACAGTGACACCAGTTTTTAAGACAATAGCAGAGAAAAGAGGCTAGTATTCAATTGCCTATTTTGCAACTTATGTTTTATTTAAAGTTACATTTTTGAGATTTATTTACCTTAATAGATTTAGTACTTGTCCATTTTTATTGTTTATAATTTATTATACTATTTATTTAATGATTTCCTATTGAACACTTAAGTGGTTCCTAACATTTTTTTTTTATAACAAACACGGGTGTAATGGGCATTTTTGTAGAGATCTTTTCCATTTAATGCTAGAATTTCATGTTGACTTCGATATGTGGATCTGATGCCCGGAAACCTTGCTAAACTCGCTTTTTAATTTTAAATAGTTTTCCTATAAATTATCTTGGTGTTTCCATGAGAAAATTTTACTGTGTGAAATAAGGACATCTTATTAATTTCCAATCTTTATCCCTCTTATTTCTTTTCCTTGTCTTATTGCATTACCTGGGCCTTCAATACAAAGTCAAATAGAATCAGAGAAAGAGGGCATTATTATCTTGCTTCTTCATTTGAATACTCCTAAAGCAACATTATTATATATGTGATTTGTAATTATTTTAGGTTAAAGACATTCTATTTTACTACTGGTTTGTTAAACATTTTGCCTTGAATAAATTTTGAGTTATATTGGATGCTTTTCTTGTTGTCTATTGAGATTTTTTTCTTTTACATTTTAAATATGGTGTATTACCTTAATGGATTTTTGAATTCTCCCTTTTTAATTTAACTTAATTTATTATATATTTATATATAATCTACGTATAAATATGTACATATAAAATTCCTTTTGCTTCCTGCATTTTATCTATTTTGTTGTTTTAAAATAATGTCGATCGGTTGATTACATTAGATGCATTCCTCAAAAACTGGTGATTCTCTACTATTTATTTATATTGTAAAGTAAGGCGCTTAAAATCTAATTGAAAGCCTAACACATGATGTCAGGACTTGTTGAGTAGCGGGTTTCATTTTTTGGCAATTGAACAAATGATCGACTATTTTCTTGCAGACCCTTTGATTGTCCAGTGACTGTAGGCCTTTTTACTTGGGCTTATTAGCTTTCTGAGGAATTCCCGTGTCCTCCGGTCTCTCGCCTGTTGGTACAAGGCTGACAGACGGCCTTCTGGGAGTTGAGTGAAAGGAAGTCGCTGGCTCTCCTTTCTAGCTCTGCACCTTTCCCTCAGCCATGCCTGGAGCTCCCAAGTCCAGAGTTTTGTGGTTCGATGACTCTAATAATAAACTTCCAGTCATTTTGTGGCCATGTGGGTGAGTGGAATGGGAAGAATAATGATAACATTTTGGGTACTGGAGGTATCCTGGGAGCCTAACTGCTTACACATATATAGTCATATGCCACATAAAGACACTTTGGTCAATGACGGACCCTATATATGCCGATTATTCCATAAAATTATAATGGAGCTAAAAAATTCCTATTGCCTGATGACCTTGTAACCATCATGACATTATAGCACAATGCATCACTCTGGTGTTTGTGGTGATGCCAAGTAAACAAGCCTCTGTGTTGCCACTGATGTACAAGTGTAACACATACAATTATGTGCAGTACATAATACTTGGTAACGATAATAAATGACTGCATTATTAGCTTATGTATTTACTACGCTCTACTTTTTATAGTTATTTTAGATCGCACTCTTTCTACTTATAAATAAAAAAGTTTGCCGTGAAACAGTAGCCGTGTTACGCCATGGGCGGCCGTATTCATCTCCCGTTTACCACCTGTCTTGGTTGCATCGCTTGGTTTAACCTCAGCTTGTTTTGTATGGTAACGCACTGCACAGGCTGGTAGCCTAGGAGCAATAGGCTGTCCCACAGAGCCCAGGTGTGTAGTGCGCAATAGCGTCTAGGCTTGTGTAACTTCACACGACGGAATCGCCTAACAACACATGTCCCAGAACGGATACCCATCATTGAGTGGTGCATAACTATTCGCTTTTAATGGGTGCTCTCAGTCTTTGACCCACTATATCTCTAACTTCAGCGGCAGCTAGCTGTTTCTAACTTCCGGTTTCTAGTCCATTAGGATTTTCCTGGGAACTAGAGCTAGGCTTGGGCTTAGAGTTAACTAAGAGAATTTCATTTATTCTCTCTCTTCACCTGTATTAATCCCACCTTTTCTGATGGCTTGACAGTAGCCTTCCCCTTGGTCCCAGGTGCAGGTGGAGCCTTCTGGGCATCACCCTGACATCTCAGGAACCCTGTCCCACGCCCGACAGCAAGGCCGCTGTTGGAGGTTCCCAGTCTCCAAGTCGGCATGTCGCTTGGTTCCAGTCCTACCCAAGAGATGGTGCCTCTGTCCTCCTGGCTCTCACCCAGAGCTCCAGGGCAGTAGTAGGTGGGGTCATAGGTGTCTTCTTCAATGTCTTAAGATAGAAAACCCTGTATGTCTATCCATTGGCTGAGTGGTGAACCTGGCCTTAGCTGCCCATCTCGTGGGGTGGCTTCAGCTTTCTTTTCGTCACCCTGCAGAAGCTGAATCCTCAGCCCCACTCCACAGCCAGAGCCCAGGAGGCTTTTAGCTAAAGCCCCTCTCATTCGCTTGTGCCACTGCTTCATCCGTCATCCAAGAGAGAGAATTTTTACCTCCCTCTTTATTCCTGGCAATGTCTCTGTGTATATATATGAATATATAGAATATATTTTTGCATATAGACAATGTCTTTTTGTATATATGTACTTGTTTGTTTCTTTCTGTCACTTCTATTTGTTTGGATCAGAGAAATAAAGCGTGAACGCAATACTCCATTTTCACAAAAAGTCTAAATATTGGTTCATCAAAAATTAATGAAAGAGCGGCAACAACAAAAGCCAGCAACCAAATGAAAACCCATTCCCTTTGTACTTGGTAAAAGGGGCAAGATCTGATTTGGGTGGATTAACCAGAATGTTGTATATGACTATGCTTTGCGATACCTAAAGCCCATTCCCAATCTTAATTACTTCATGTTTACATGTCTGTGTCACCTCATGAAGAAATCCTAAAACCTTCCTCACACAGGCCCCATTTTTTTTATTTGTGTTCCAAACATAAAAGATAAACGTTAAGGGGCTGGGATTTCTTTCTGTCTCAGTCATATTCCCCAAACTTGCAATGCAAACATAAATACATTATCATGTGTCTTGAGTCCTTGAGCAATGTTTGGCTCCAAGACACACAAGGAGATGGTTATAAGGGCATTTGCGACGGGCCGGGCATGCTCACGTGGCCTCCTTCCTGCCCAGGCACAGCGGCCCTGGCTCACTGTCAAGAACATGGTTCCCCAGAAAGACGAACAGTGAGAAGTTCACCAAACACCTGGACTTTGATTTGCTTCTTGAAATGCCAGGCTATTTATCTTTCCCAGCAGATACTGTTGCATCTCCTCTAACCTCACAGATTCGAAACTCTAGTCCTAGTCTTGTAGCATTTTTCCATGAACTTACTTGATTCAATCCAACAAGTGTGGATCGAAGTGTGCGGGCAATGTTCGGTGCTGGGAGGGTGGTGACCAACACAGCTGAGTGCCTGTCCTCAGTGGCCTCAGAGTCTGACGTCAGGGCAGAGAAACAGGTCTGTGAGCCCAGAGAATTGTAGCAGGTGGTCGCCCCTCGTCCTTTTAGCATAGGCTGTGGCACCCAGTTTTCATGGTTCACACCTGCAGGAGTCGCTTTTCCCCATGGGACTGTGCACAAGTTACTTAGCCTCTTTGTGCTTCCTGTTTCCTTATCTGTCTAACAGGCATGGTGATGGTGTGATAGAGTGTATTGGAATAGATGAGAAGAACGCGGATATATATTCTGGAGATAGGATAATAGATACTGTTAACTGACTGGATTTGTGGAGCAAAGAAACAAAAATGCAGAACTAGAGTCTTAGGTTTGTTAACCAGGGCGACCGGAAGGGCGGCAGCAGCATTAACAGGAGGGAGAAGGAGGTCGAGTGTGGAGGAGGACGTGGGGGACAGTTCATTTTATTTTAGACATTAGTAATAGGATATTTGTATGGGATAGGCTGCTGGTGTGGACCCACAGCTGGGTGCTGTTTCTATAAAATGGGTGCCTTAGAGAACAGACTCTTGCTTTCTCACAGTCCCGCAGGTCAGAAGTTCATGAGCAAGATGCTAGTCACTTTGGTTTCTGGCGGGAGCTCGCTTCCTGGGTTGCAGAGGGCGCGCCCTCTCTCTCTGTCTGACTTGGGGAGAGAGGGAGCAAGCTCTACGGCAGCTCTTCTTAGCAGGCCGCCAGTCTCGTTCATGAGGGCTCCAGCTCGTGATATACTTACCCGCAAGGCCACATTTCCACATGCCCCACTGGGGGATAGGACTCCAACAGATGATTTTAGGGAGGTGGCCACAAACATTCAGTCCGTAACACACAGGTAGTCAAGTCATGACGAGGCAGAGGAAGGCAGGATAGAGAAAATTCTTTGTTAATGGAAGTTTTATTAGAAAAGGCAAAAGCAGTTGAAGTTGAAAATTTTCCAAGGGTTCTCATAATATTAAGAGAAAGAGAAATTTTAAACCTAATTGATCATTAGGGAAAGCCAGGAATGTGGAAATGCTCCCTCTCTCGCTTTTGAGGTTGAAAGCATCTGCCACAATAAATATTGAGTTTTGGATTTACATTAACTTCCCATGAATGAGAAAAAACAATGTTGAGGCTCTCAGCCCAAGTATTAGTTTATCGAATTTATAAAGTTTAATTTGCATAGCTTCCTTGCGGAACATAGTTGCTTTTATTTTCCTGGTCACTTTTGATCTGAGTTTATTTAAACTTTGTTTGAACATCATTTATAAGCTGTTGGAATTACAGACTTGGAAGAGCCCCTAGAGATGATTTTAAAGTCCTGTTTTTCAAATGGTATCTTAGGATCCCCAGAGGTGAAGAGGTGGTACCTCGCAGGCACCACCCTGGACGTGAGAGAGGTCAGAGTCTGGGTGAGAGTAGGCACCTCCCGTGTCATTCCCATCCCCACCCTCCAATGAGCTGGACCCGCACCGATTCTGTTATATATTTGGCTTCCGACTAAGGTTTTATTTGAAGAAAGGATTTCATGGCCCTATGTCTATATCTATGTGAAAAACAATGATCTAGGTCAAGGGTTTGTAAACTTTTTCTGAAAAGGGCATAGCCTTTCTTGTTCCTGCATAGAGCCTGTGTGTCCCCACATTAGGGACTTATTTCTAATTGTTCCCCTACCTGTATTCTTCCCCTCCCCAGCTCCGTATTCCTGTGACTGCCAGTCCCTCCCCTGCTTCTGGTCTCCGATCACATGTAAGGTCTACCTTGACAATCTTATTTAATTCTGCATTTTAAACACCCCCGGCCCATATGCCCCAGACCCTAACCCATTCTACGTTTTCTTCTTCCCGAAGCACTTACCAACTTCTAATATACTATAGAATTTATTTGTTGTATTTATTATTCATTTTCCCTTCTTCTCCCAGCCTCCAACCAATAAGTATTTTTGAGGGTAGGAATCTATATTTTGTTTACGTTTGTTCCCCTAGTATTTTGCTGGGCACTTAGTAGGCACCAACCAAATATTTACTGCACAAGTCCATTAACTTACTTCTCTGATTTCAAGGCTATGTTCCTAACTACTCTATTATATGGCCAAAGGAGTGAGAGATTGAATGACTCATCAATGGGCAGAAGGAATGACTCCTGTACTAGTTCGCACATTCACTGAGGGACGGGTTTGTCCCTTAATCCTGTGAGTGTGCCTGGAGCAAAGCAGGTGCTTAATAAATGCTTGCAGAATTCAATCACACCCTGCAGGCCCCGATTCTGACATTCGGTCGGCCTTGCTATCGCGTAAAATGCTTCCCTCCTGCTTTGGCCCATCCTGACCACAATTGCTTCCCTTAGTCAGAGAAGCCCTTTGTCCCTTGGCTGAGGTTCAGACCCCGCTGCTTTCAGCCAGACAGGGCAACAAAAAGGAGCTTCAGAGGGAAGAACAACAGTCACTTTCTTTATGCAGGATTCCTCCCAGGCTGTTCAAACATCTCTCCAAGTCCCCTGATTTTAAATGTTTTTGCTTTCTTTGCTCTGTAGGATTCCAGCTGACAGCTCAGAGGTGGCTCTGCCTGGGAAGTATAAGGGGAGTAGGGATTTCTGGGGAATCACTTCCCCAGTAAAGACTGAAACATCGAGGCTCTTTTCCCTGCATTTTGTAAAAGATATTCCGCGGCCCAGATGTTAGGGCAAAATTAAAGAAAATAGTAATTTGGTAGAGCTTAGAAAACAGCAGTTTTGTAGCCACAGGCTTGTGTGTGGCAAGTGTAGTCTGAAGACAAAGCCCTGGTTAAGTCCTTTTAATGCCTTTGCACCCAACTTCTGACCGGAAGGTTTTCTCGCATCAACACACGCAGGTACCAACTCTGCCACTTTGGAAATATGTCACTGTAGGCACATCATTTAGCTTTTCTGAGCTTCACTGTATTATCTGTTAAATGCAAATATGAAATCCAGAGCATCAGAAAGATAAACAAGATGTGATGCTACCTTTGTGAATCCTTTCTTATTTTCCTTAACAGTTCATCTGTATCAGTGTCATAGTAGCAAACACACGGAGAGAAGGCATGTAGACACTGGTGGAGTGTGAATAAGATCTGCAGTTGAAACTGACCAATGTCAGTTTCTTGGTTGTGTTGAGGTGCAGAGGCATGTAAGATGTCACCACTGGGAAGGGTATGCAAGAATTCGCTGATTATTTGGCAATTGCTTCTAACTCTAAAGTTATTTTTTTTTAAGTTTAAAAAGTTAATTTCTGTTGCTTTTTCTATCTCATAACATCTTGTGAATGCTTCTAACAGAACCTTTCACACTTACTACGCAGTGCTCCCTGAGCGCAGTTGCTTTCTTACCTGTTCTCGCAGGCCTAGCACAGGGCCCGGTGCAGAGTCGGTGTTCAAAAACATTTATCGATTCTTTCAGCTACGAATATCAAAATACGCAACCTCTTTTTTTTTTTTAGATATTCTAAGTGCTATCTCTGAAAATATTTAAAGAAAATTAATATCGAAAACCTATTTTATGCCAGGAGATTTATACAAAGCTCTCTTAGCTAATCCCCATAGCAACCTGATGAGGCACATATGACGATTTCCATCTTACAGATGAGGGAACTGGGCCTCAGAAAGTTTAATATGCCTGCCCAAGAGGGGCCACGTGGAGCTCGAGTCACGTCCGGAGTCTGTTTGGCCCCAAGGTCCATTTGCTTTCATTCATTCATTCATTCAATCAACAAATGTTTATAGAGCAACCACTGTTTGTCAGGGACTAGTCTTAGGCTTTAGAAAAGCCAGGAACAACAGACAAAGATCGCTGCCCTTGTGAGGCTGACATTCTAGTGCGTGACGCAGCGGATAAAGAGTAAGGATTTTATAAAAACAACATGTGGACACAAACAAGAAAGAGGGCCAGAGAAAGGAGATTGTGACGGGCGGAGACTGGGAGTGATTTGCAGGAGGATGTGCAGGTTGGGCCCCATTGAGAGCACGGGATTTAAGCAGGAGACGTGAGCGATGGCGTTAACCAGGTAGATCTTCGGTGGCAGAACCATCAGGCCGAGGAGTAACCAATGTAAAGGCTCTCATGCCTGTGTGTGTGGAGGCGCAAGGTGGCTGGCTTGGCTGGAGCAGTCAGCACGTGGGGAGCGTAGGAGAGGTCAGGGGTGGAGGGCAGATCAGAGCAAACTACGAAGGTCACTGCAAAGACATCGCGAGGACTTCGCTTTTGCTCAGAGATGGGTGCCGCTGCAGAGCTTTGGGCATAGAAGTGGCATATGCTGGCTCAGGCCCTAATGGGCTCTCTCTGGCCGCGGAGTGGAGGCTAAGCTGAAGCAGGGAAGCCAGCTGAAAGGCCGTAGCCGTGTTCCAGGCTAAAGGTGGTAGCGCGTCTGCGCAGCAGTGGGGGCGAAAGAGCGGCATCTCTCCCAACACGTCTTCTCTCACCTGTCTCCCGTGGGCATTTACAGAAGCCCAGGGAGTTGGCTCATCGTGAGAAAAGTGGCTTTCTTCCTCCTGCTCTTCCTGTGTGGCTCAGACCCTCACTCCTTCTCTCCCCAGCTTCCCAAACATCCTACCCAAGCCCGAACATACTTCCTTCTTCCTCTTCTGCAGCCCCATTTCGTGCCTTGCCTTGCCGTAGTGGCTCCAGGGCTTGTGTGGCCAGCCTGTCCTGGTTGGTCGTCGTTATCTTTTCAGACGCCTGCCTGCCCTAATGTGTCATATATCGTCAAACCAAAGACCGGAGTACGCTAATGGGTACATTGGGGAACAAAGTGGGTCCTCTTCCCATTCACTCCAAAGCAGGAAAGATGGCAAACTGTCTCTCAGTTCCCACTTCCACTATTTGGGGACAATCGATGCCTGTCCCAAGGAGGTGTCATGCAGTTCAGTGGTACAACACATGGGGATTTGGTTGCAACAAGAACTTTATATAGATAATAAGAAAGAGAAAAGGGACTTTTTGCTCAGTGCACCCTGGTGTCAAGCACTTAGGACCAGTGTCTTATGGAATTCTTGAAAGACTCTGTGGGTGGGTGCTGCCCTTCCTGGTCTCCAGACGAGGGCCCCAAGGGTAAAGTAGCCTGCCCTGAGTCTGCCGCCAGCTCTATTATGGGGGTGGGGGCCACCTCCAAAGCAGAGAGGTAGTTCCTCTCTAGAGAAGACAACAGGTGCCTTGTTAAAAATAAATAAATAAAGTATCAAAAGGAAGGCCTTGATTTCTCGGGCCTGGACATGACTGAGTCAGTGAGTCAAACCAACAGAGTCTCCAGTGCCTCGGTCGGTACCAGGCAGCAGAGGTGTGGACGCCTAACAGCCAGAGGTCCCCACAACCTGTTTGGGCACTTCCCCTTGGCTCGCAGAAGGAAGGGGTGTGTGAATGCTTTTCCCATGACACCAGAATGCAGCTAAGCAGAAAGGGCATGTGGCTTGGGGCTGGGAAGACCTTTATGACAAGCTGGCAGTGCAATGCATTTGACTCAGTCTGACAAGGTGTGGCAAGCTGAGGCAAGAGTCGCGTCTTATGATAAAAGAACTCCTTTTCATTGTGCACGGTCAGGTTTTCTCCCTCTGCCCACAAGGTGCAAGGCACATGGGCAACCGCATTGTGCCCTGGGTACAAGAATGCACCGAGAAGGTGGTACCCAGGTAGCTCTGCCCTGCGTGGGTTGGTCACCCAGTTAGAAGGCCATCTGTGGCTAGTTTGCACCTTATCAGCGTTTTAAAAACTCATAATTCGCTCACGCAGAATGTATTCTTTCCCCCTTGCCAGAGTCTGGAAAGGAAGTCAAAAAAGTTTGCATCTTCAAAACGAAGAGCCTTTTCCCCTTCTACTGCAGGAATTTTCTGGATGCTGAGAAGTGTGGCTGTGATGGTTAATGGTATGTGTCAACTCAGCTAGACTGTGGTGATCAGTTGCCTTAAGAACAAAGGCTGAGTTTTCCCAAACAAGGAATTCTGTGTCCCGACTGCAACATGGAAACCCTGCTTGAGTTTCCAGCCTTCGGGCTCCAGTGGCATATGAGGAGTGTCTGCTATTTCACTGTAGACTGGGGAAGGGGGGCTTCACACCATTGTCTACTGGGTGCTGAGCTGGGCAGGGGTGCTAAGCAGTGAGAATGCCGGGGCTTTAGCCACTCAGCCTTTTCATTCAGTAGGAGAGAAATGACTGAGTACAAAAGAGCAGGAGTGTTGGAGTCAGATCCCAGGGGTATGTTCACAGGCAGGTTCCAGAAATTCTGCTGGCCTCGGGGCCATCCTTTGAGAACTCTGGGCTGTGGTGGGGATCCCATACTTGTCTCTGTAGAGCCCTTCCCCTTGTATTTACTGTTGCCACAAGGAACATGGGTCTTGAAAGTTGTTATTCACCAAATATATTGAGGATATTAACTTTTTATTAGTTTATATTTATTTTATTAATTCATTTTTATTTTATTAATTGTTTTTATTTTATTAAGTAATAGAGTTATGTGTATTAATTTATTTATATTTTATTTAGGTAAATCAAATATTGAATTGCCACTGAGAATAGCTGGTCAGTGGGAGATGGACCTAACTTAACACCTCATTGTATTAATAAAATCCCAATCATGGGCAAAGAGGCAACTTTAGAGTTAGACTGGGTGACCTGATATTAATATTGCTATATCTGCTTCTCTTTTTGTCAACTTTAGCCTGTCATCTACTTTTCTAATCTTTTATTTTTTATTTTTCTTGATGCTTTTGTTTTAGGAGTGTGTACTGTGATACATTAATTTGTATTTAAAAAAAATAAAAACATCAGACTCTGCTCTCTAATAGAGGAATTTAACCAAGGGGCATTTAAAAGAACTTTTTTATTGTTGTTCAATTACAGTTGTCCCCATTATTCACCCATCGCTAACCCAGGTGCATTTTTGTGATGACCAGCATGCTTAGCCCATGTGACCTTAATTTGATCAATCAAGGTAAATTTCCTGTAAGGAGAGCCGAACTATTGAAATAGTTTGGGGACCGCAGAGGCTCCCTTTCAGGACTCCTGAAGTCCTTTAGGATTCTAAAATTCTACATCATTCTTCATTTGTGCCTAAGGGTGCTGGAACCTTGCCCTGAGTACTCCCTAACACGGCACCTGGTGAAGAAGCAGGGTGCAGCTGACAGACAGAACCTCGGCCAGCGAGGCTTCCCCTTGTGCTCTTGCAAGCTGTTTCTCTCTTTGCTGTGGGTCTGTCCTTCCAGACTCCTGGCTGACACAATGACTGCCTGAGAAATGCTGTTTCTGTATTGCTTTCCCATGTACAATTATCTCTAAGTAATTCTACAGTAGTGATCCATCCGTCCGTCTGGCCATCCATCCATCCAACAGATACTTACCTAGCATGCTCTGTCTACCAGCTCTTGTTTTGGGTGCTATTAAGGGAGGTCACACAAGTATACAGATCAACTATTCTGGAGGTCTGTGGTCTAGAGAAGCTCTACCCTTGAGGACAGCAGTGGGCAGATCTAATCTTTTTTCCCTGGACAACCACGGCCCTGCAGACATAGTTTTGAGCTATTCTGGCCTCTTTCTCTGAACACAGCTGTGGTTGAATGCTCTTCTTATCCACGGCTTCATGTCTTCCTCTTCATTCCTGACAGTTTAGAATCTTGGAGTATCTCAGAGAGCCCCCACCCTGGGCTTCAGCCACCTCCTGCTCTCACTCCTCCCCAGAATCATACCTCACAGTGAGAACTGACATTGGCCCATCTCCTCTCTGAGCCTCAGGCTGTCTGATCATGACTGTGTTGCTCCAAGTCGTTGAGGGTTCCTGTTCTCTCGCTGTGAACGTTTTACGGACTGACCCAGCCTGGAAGCCCTGTGGAGCTCCAGGAAAGGATTATCCTGATGGCGACCTCCACAGTCTCCACGGTGGCTTTGCCCCTGGACCTCACTGCTTCCTCTTCAGTCTTGGGCCCAAGCTCTTGCTGCTCACATACCTCTAAGGGCTCTACACGCCGTGGGTGGTGGCACAGCACAGGTGTCTGGCCTTTAACTTCCCTTCTGGATGTGAGTTCATGTCTTCCCTTAGGGAAGGGGATTGACGCGGAAACCAAAGTTACAATACTGTATGGAATGCCGTGAAGAGGCAGCTGCAGTGCTTGGAATCGGCTTCCCAGCTCAGGGTGGTCCGCCAGGTCAGGAAAGACTTTCTAGCAGAGGAGCATGGAAGGCGAGGCCTGAACGGGCCAAAGGAGCTAACCGCAAACTGGAGGGAGTTTCAGGGAGAGTGACTACCCTGAGAGGTGGCCAAATACCTGGGCCCCGTTCACTGTGCCAGGAATGCTGGGTATGAGGGATAAAGTAATATATGGAGGCAAGAAAGGTGAGCTGGGATTATGAGAAAGGAGCTGTTTCTCACTTTTATTGCTGAAATAGTCCTATTCATATGGAAGGGAAGTGCCTAAATTCAAAATCCTTTCCTTAAAGACATGCGTCTGCTCCCTGAGTTACTTTCTGGTACCCTGGCAGGTGGGTGGGGCAGAATGGACACACTTCACATTACCTCCCGCTGTCGACCTGCACTTCCCGGCACGCCAGCCCAGTTCCTGAAAATTCACATTGCAAAACCACGTGGATACTCTGACGTCCACCCTGCAAAAGCAGCTGCGTGAGAAATAAGAGGTTGGGGAGCACGTACGCAGAGGTCAGTAATCGCGTCAGGGTGACGAGTTTGGTGGTGTGCGGGGTCCATCCATGCCCCTGCACTGTGTGCTTGCTTTGGTTTTATTTTACTAACTTTAAAATTCTATTTAAAAAAGAATTATGTTTGAATGATATTCAGAAAGATCTCTGACGAACATCCTGGGCCTAATTTCGAGGACACAGCACAAGGAGCTCATCTCCCAGGCGGAATTGGTCTCGGCCTGTGATGTATTAGCCAGGGCTCTATTAGGAAATGATAAGGCCACATACTGAAGTCTCTGGAAATGTAGGTGATTTCTCTGCCCAGGGCAGGAGTTTTATCCTATGTCAGCCTAATGAATTTGCTCTCTTTTGCATTTATGGTGCCCATTAGGGTGTCTCGTTTGTGGTGGTTGCTGTTTCAGAAAACGGCAGGAAATTCAGCAGCGCCGTTTGTGACGTGGCGGCAGAATCCCCCGATGGCCGAGGGTCCCAGAGAGCGGTGTGTCCAGAATAAGCAATGTCCTTTGTTTAAGCATCTGCAGCTTCCCTCCAGCAGGCTGTCAGTGCGGGGAAGCAATCACGTTTCCTAGCGCGCACGCGGCCCAGAAATCGAAGCGCAGTTTGGCCTCTTTGTCATTTTCAAAAATCAAATCCGCCTAGGGACCAAGTTTCAGCAGCAGCTGTTTCTGCTTTATGTTTTATTTAAAGACATTTAATTTTGAGCCTTGTGTGTTCTCATTTTTATGTTTTCGGTAGAGCAGACTGTGTGCCTGTGTAAAATACCACTGATTTATGTGCAGCACTGTTCCCATTAACAGTCAGCGTTTTTCAGGATAAAGTCAGATTAACTAAAGTTATTATAGTTATTCATTACTTTTATTATTTTACTTAAAATAATAGCAATTATTCATCAAGTATATCAAATATTTATTTTGTGGCAAGTTTTGTGCCAAATGGTTTACATACATTTTCTGTTGAAGCCTCACCAGAAGCTTATAAAGTACACAGAGAAATTAATGTGCATTTTATGGATGAAGCCTGAGCGCGTGACTTGTTCAGAGTCTCACGAGCAATGAGTAGGGAGCTTAGATCTGAACCCAGGTATGTTTGATGCCACATAATATACGTGAAATATAATCTATGTGATATTACATGTACATATGTGTGCATGCCTAAATGCCACATTATGGGTATATGACATACAAACTTTGAAATCATATTTTCCCTTTACTTTTCTTTCTCTGTTTTGTCACTTTCCCTACCTCTCATCCCCTTTGCTTCTTTCGATTGTTGGCTAACTCTTCTCGTCGTTCATGGAATGTCTTTGGGTGGGCAGAGTGTCAGAGCATCGCACATCTCACCTGTCCCTGATAGGCCGCCCGGGCCCCAAGGGAACAGGGACCCTGGTCCTGATGCCAGAGGACTCTGCTTTGTGTCTCGCTCTGCTCTTTTCTAGCTGCGTGTCTTTGGACAAGTCCCTCGGATGGTCCGAACCTCAGCTTCCTTGTCCTGTCTCATGTGCTGGCTGGCGGCCTATGTGTCTGCTAGAGTTGTTGTGTGGATCAAATGTGGGGATGGATGTGAGGGCCCTGTATGAGCTGCACAGTGTCACAGTCACTCTGTCATGTTCCTTGCCTGCCTGTCCTCCGTGATGAGAGTTTATCTTCTGAGAGAGACAGGAAAGTAAGGGAAAACAGGAGTCATCGCAGAGCCAGCGTCGCAGAAGAGCAGGGTTTAGGAAAGGTCACATGGGACCCAGCAAAATCCAGGAAACAGGATTAGTCACCATCCAAGGAGGAGGCGTCTGTTTTTTCCTACTGCAGGAATTTGTCATCATAACAACATCACCGCTCTCTGCCTCTGCTTACACTGAGCCTGCCGTTACCGATTAACTTAGTTTCTATTCCTGTCTCTCCAGCTCGTGGCTTTTGCTCCCTCATGGTTTTTGCCGTCTCCTGTCTCCCGTCACAGTCTTTTCTTCTGAGTTCTTGTGCTCTTGTTTCTGTTAAGGGCCACCGGCTCATCCTGTGGGCCTCAGAGTCATGTTGCTAAGGGAGAAGATTCAGTTTGTTAGCATCAGTGGGGCGCTGATAAAAGTGTGCTAACTGGCCGTGTGTGGAGGGTTGGGGGTGGGGCAGAAGCCCTGATCTGTAATGTTTGCTAATTTCCATGGTGCAGATGCTTCTGCTATGGTGGATTTCAAGCTACCAACGTGATGTCACCTGGCTCCTCAAATCTTGAAAATTGAAAAATTAGATCCTAAGAATTGGTATAAGCCAACTCTGACATCACTTTCATTTATGTCTGCCACTGTGTAGTTTCTGGTCAGTATAGGGATCGGCTGATCTTGGACTGAGTCCCCAACCTGGCCTATTCGATCGTGGCCACAACACCAAGGCCACAGGCTGAAACTCTCTCAGAAGGTCCTGGGGACATGGGAATTCCCAGTTTGTAATAAACTAACAGAAATATTATTTAATTTCATTTTATTGATGTCTATGAAGGCTAAATAAAGAGCAAAGATATAAAATATAAATTAAGACATGATTAATGCTACAGGAGAAATGTAAAAATTATGAAATGGCATTTGGAGACAAAAAAATAGTCACTTCCATGTAGCAGCAAGCAAGGAAGGCTTTTGGGATCATATGCCATTTGAATTGAGCCTTCAAGGGTGGCAGGACTTGGGAAGGCAGAAATAGAAAGGTCTTTGAGATACGAAGAACAGGAGCTGGAGCGAAATGTTGACTGGGCGAACGTGTGGAATAGGTAGGCGGTGAGCGAACTCTTCACTTAATTGAAGCAGAAGGTATGTGAAGGGGAAGAGAAGGTGATCATGTTATCAAGGAAAGTTGAAAAGGAACTTGGGTGTCAAAATAAGGTGACTCCAATATACTTCACTACTTTTCTCTGTTGCTATTACCAAATAAAAGTGAAATATAAGGTCACATGGCTATTATCTGTATCATTACATGGGTCCATTGGAATAGAATATTGAAATGACAAGGACGGTGCTAAGTCACATAAATTGGTTCTTGACCTTCTCTCTCCTTTTAAGGAGCTGATGTTACTATTTGTATTAATTTCTTGTACTGAGTAGTGTCAACAGAATGAGATAGATCATTAGTGAGAATCAGAGTGGGGTGAATCAGGGGACCTGGGTCCTAGTCTTTGCTTTGTCACCAACTCAGGGAGAGATCTGGGGAAAGTAATTGGCTTGCCAACCTTGATATACCCTCACATCCGTAATCTGGCAGAGTGGTTATTGGGTGGTTGCTTTCCTAGCCCTTCCAAGTCTATAATCACGTACACATGACCCCTCCAACTTGACTTCAAATAAAGTCGTTCATTATTCTGGTACTGGCGAAGAGCCAAGGGCATGGAGAACGTCCCTTTGGGAAATAGCTTCTCTGGCCAGCCTGCCAAGGTGCATGTGTGCTGGGGGATGAGCATCCTGGCTAATTGAATTTTCTTGTTAAAGCAAAGATTAACTAGAGAAACCTACTTAAACGCTCTTTGTTAGCAATAGGTCTCAAGTGTTCTAGTTAATTTTTTTGACTAAGAAACAGTTTTTAAAATAAGAAACCAGGTATTAAGGGACTATGCATGTGCCAACCTCTAAGACAATCACTGTGGAAAAAGTACTAATACTAATATGAACCACAGCTATTGTTTACTGAACATTCATTCTCTGCCAGAGACCGTTCTGAGAGCTTTATGTGGGTCATCTCATTCAGTCTTGCCAAGAAATATGGGAGCTGGGCAAACGATTATAGCACCTTCTAGTGGGTCGAATGGTGGCCCCCCAAAAAAGATATGTTTATGTCCTAATCCCCAGAAACTATGAATGCGACCTCATTTGAGAAAAGGTCTTTACAGAGATCAGTTAAGGATCTTTAGATGAGGACAACCTCTGGATTATCATGATGGGCCATAAATCCAATGGCAAAGATTTTTATAAGAAACATGCAGAGGAGAGACATGTAGGGAGGAGGAAAAGGCCGAGGGACCATGGAGGCAGAGACCGCGGGATGTGGCCCTGAGCCGGGAGCCCCCTGAGCCACCAGGAGGCGGAGAAAGCAAGGGACAGATCACCTGCTACACCTTGCAGAGGTGGCGCAACCCTGCTGGCACTTTGGTACCAGCCTTTGGGCCCTCAGAACAGTGAGAGAGTAAATTTCTGTTGTTTTAAGTCACCAAGTTGGTGGTGGCGTATAAAACGGAGGCATGGGAGGTTCAATTAAACTTATCTGAGGTCCTAAGGTTGGTGAGTGACATTGCAGGAGACTAACCCAGGCAGCGTTAGAACTTTCTTTCCACCTTAGTAGAATATTGCACCTCTCTTTGCAACCTCTCTTTTTCTGCATAGAGGTATATAAACTATCAGTTACAGTAACTGTGATGAATGCTTTGAAAACATGGGGCAAACATACGGTGCTATAGGAGAACATGAGGGGGCATAAAGGCCAGCTTTGGGGGGTGAGATCAGGGAAGGTATCCCTGAGGAAATGATGATATTGGGCTGAGTTTTAATGATGAAGATACTTTTTCCAGAAATTAATGGAGAAAGTTTTCCAAGCAGAGATCACCACTGAGGATGAGAAAGAACAAAGCACCTTTAGGGAATTACAATAGTTAGACTTGACCCAGGGAGGCTCTGGAAGAAGGGTGGGAGGGTAGGCAGAAGATCAAGGTGGAGACCAGCTGACGGTGGGTCTTGTGGGCCAGGCTAGAGAGCGTGGACTCCTCAGGCAGTTGGAAAGATGGGATAACTTGGAGCAGGGATTCCACGAACAGATCGGTCCCTTACGGAGTTCTGGGGAAAGCACCTGGGAGGAGAGAGGGGACCGAGCTGAGGCCAGAGGCAGACTGTCCCACAGCAATGACTGGGGTATGCGTCAGTGCTGGACGTGGTGACAGAGGGGACACAGCACCTTTAGCAGATGTTTTTAGGAGGTGACATGAGTAGGAGCCAATGACTAACGGGACATCAAAGGCAAGAGGAAGGAGGATCATGGGCTGCCTTGCAGGTTCCAGGTTTGGGGACCCGGGTTGATGGTGGTGCCATCTGTTGACATAAGACGTACACAATTGGGTATCTGCAGGGGTGGTGTTGGTGACAGCATAAATGAATATTTCACTGATGGCTGAGGACCTCAGGTGGGTTTTATTCTGAATGTGTGAACATCTACGCATGGATCATGGCTTTAGTGTTACAATTAGAGTACACACCGCATGCATAATGTACCCTAACAGAAGGAAGAAGGGAGCTAATCCTGACCACTTGCTGTTTGCGGGGTGCCTAACTCACTTGATCTCATTCAGATCTCAAAATGAGGCTTTCAAGTAACTCTTAGCCCTGTTTCATAAACGAGAAAGCTAATTAAAATGTTAAAATGATTTAGGCACTGGATCCACATCACACAGGGTTAGTCAAAGTCTAGGGAGCCCTGATGTTAGAGCCTGTCTTCCTTCATTTTGACTTTTGGACAAAGAGGCAAAGTACATTTTGAGTCACACCCTCCCATTCATTTGCTGTTGGAACCCTGGAAATTTGCTTAACCACTCCACTCCTCGACTTTAGCATCTGTCCAAAGGGGGTAAAAATAAAAGTGCTTGCTGCCCTTAATTCAAATAACAGCCTATGAGTGAAATCTCTGCAAATGGTAAAAGCCTAGAAAAACATAAGTAATTGTTTATGTGATTAGATTAGACATTTAGAATTTTATTTTTAGGTAATCCCTGACTTCAGCAAATTTTCTTGTGATTTTCTGATTTCTCTTAAGACTCTAGTAGCATAAGCATAAGTTGTCTAGTTAACAGTTTTTTAAATTTGGGTTTATTTAAAACACTTCAAGCAGTTTCTAAATGTGCTTCTCTAAAGCCCTAGAAAAACTCACTGCATTGACAATGGAGTTTTGTTGGCCGTGTGAACACCAGACCTATCTATTTGCCTCAATAGTCACACATGATACTAAACTTGGAGGTAATATTAAAAGACATTTCCTGTACCTGTATTGAGCAAGACAAATTTGGTTCTTTTTAGCACATAAACAGTTAGTAGGTGTGAACTGATGGACTGGTTCTCAGTCATTCTGCAAACTCTGGGATCTGGCACAGCCCCGGGTCTTTGATGCAGAAAAGGTGGGTGTGTGTTTGATGCAGGTTCCTCAGCTCTACAACACCAGGGTGGTCTTGGTTCATAACTAGCCTCTATCTGATTCTAAGGCTAACTTTTTGCTTCAAAAAGCCCAGCATAGGAAAAGACAGAGAACCGTAAAAATAGCTAAACAGAGGCAGAGGGAAGTTAGCGGCACTTTCCAAACACAAGGGTGTGTTGGGGTGTTATGTCAAGTAACATCTTCTATCATATTTTTTAAAAAATTGTGTAAAGAGGTAACAGATCAGCAATGTCAAGAGGACAGTTGTGTAATTATCAGAATAAATTTCTTTCCCCAGAAGGGATAAATTCTATTACACAACTTTGCTGATGTCTCCATAAGCGTGATAGAGATAGTAGGGGATAGTGGAAGGAAAAGTATTCTGGGAACCAGAATAACGTCTTTTTTCCTTCCTTTTTTTTTTTTTTTGGCCTTAATCTCTTATTCTAGTTGGCATTGAATTTTTGTTACATGGAACTGAAAGATCCCTATGACTGCAACAGTGGGTGCATGGGATAAAGGAGTGGGAAAAATAAGTTAGAGATCATTCACTTTCTGGCTAGAATAAGAAATTTTCATCTTAATGCCTTGGAATAGGTCATCCCAATCTTTTCGGTAACTCTAATTGGATCTCTTTTGGGCCAACTGTTCAAAATTGAGCCGATCATTGAGATGAGAGTGATAGAATCCTCACATTCACTTGGTCTGGGTGAGTTGTTCACTCTGGGAGCCCAGGTGGAGAGTGGAGAGATATTCATGATTCATAATGTTTTGGCCTCCACAGGTAAGATGGGCCTTGTTTCTGGAAGAAGGGGAAAGGAGTGCTGATCAAAGGATGTGTCCACTGCACCTTCCTTACTTGTCCGCCTTGGTGTGAAAGACACTGCAGTATCCAAGATCACTTCTGGGGTTTCCAGCAGGTGCTTCCCATTCACTGTCTCCTACCTGGAATCCTATCTGCTCACTACCATGCCTGTGTGTAAATTCTTTGTCATTGAGGGTTCAGCGGCCATTTCATCACCTCAGTGGCACCTTGTTGGACAGCTCTGTTCTCTGATAGCGCACATACCTTACAGACCGCTAGTTCACCATGGTCTGTTGAGCCTGGATCTCATCCAATCACTTTCCCAGGCCATTTGCCTCCCTAATGTATCTTATTTCTTCCTTCGTCTCCTTCCCACTACCACCTTAGTTTGGACATTCATTTCTTCTCACTTGGGTGACTGAATATTTTCTCAACTTCCTGCCTCCCAGTCTAATTTCCCTTTAATTTCTCATTTTCTTCAGGGTAATCCTCCCCAGAGCACACAGCTCTAACCATGTCAATACATCCTTTAAACACTGACACAGTAGAGTGGAAAAGCAGAGCTGACAGAGACTGACTCCTCACTTACCCGGAGGTTCCTTTCTGAAAAGCTGGAAGCTCACCTCCCACCCAACCTAACAGGCCTGCTGTGAAATGTTGCAGCAATGTCAGAATCAATGGACAGGTGTTTCAATAGCTATACTGATAACGTGCAACAGGTGGAAGGTGCCAGAACTGGAGTGAGGAATTGGGGAGATAGCAGCAACTGCAAGATGAAGGAGGTAAGAGGAATCCCTAATTAAGGGTGTTTCAAAGGAAACACGTAATAATGGTCATGGTTTGGCCGGTTTGAGTGTTTTTCACACTCAAGGAGGCATGGCCCTGCCCAGGGTACCATGGGGTGACTTAATTATGTTTGGATAGCTAGGTATTTATTTATTCACTAAACAAGTATTTATTGAGTACCTACTATATGCCAAGCACTGTGTACACAGGAACCTTGGAGGGTGACTACCGTTGGCCCAAGTGGACCAGAGCAGGGAGAAAAGGGACATATTTTTGAGCTTCATGTTTTTTAACACATCTGACTGTGTGTCTTTTGTCCAGTAAGTATTCAAAATAAATTTACTGAATTTAAAACAAACTCATGCCACTGAAGAGTTTTCTTTAGACCCATAGGAATCAGGGAGAGTGTAATGAGCACCTTTAATGAAGGCACAACGTGCTCGTGGCCCAAAATCTCAACTTCGTGTTTGTCCAGCTTTGCTCTCTTGCTTATTGACTAGAACCTGAACTCCCTCAATGTGCCTTTTTCTCTCTTTCCATTTTTTACTTTCCTCATTTTTCCCCTCTGCAAATTTCTCATTAACGCATTTTGATGAGTATAAGTGAGGTTCCATATCCCAAGAAAGAGAAAAACCAAGCAATGTGAACTTAGAGAAAGAGAGAGAGAGAGAGAGAAAGAAATAGAAAAACAAGCAATTATCACTGTGGGTTTTTATGTTTTAGGGCCACCCCTGAATTTCATGTTGCTTGCCAAGTCTGAATAAGACAGCTCCTAATTACATGGAAAAGATAAGATTATTGATAAAAGCACAGAATTAAATATAGACATGGTATAGCTGTGGATATTCATATAGACATAAACATATTCTCCCTGGTGTATCTTTAGGTCTGTGCCATTCATTTAGCCTCCATTTGTTCTTCTCTTATATGTTATTTTGATGTACATCTTTTTTTTTTTTTCCTTTCTTTTTTTTTTTTAACTCAGAGACCATAAGAAATTCCTGAGAGCTCTTCTCCTATGACTCACCGTGGGATCCTGGGCTTAGGAAATACTGACTTTGTGTGTTTTAACCTTTCATAATGCCTTTAGCCCCCAACATGTAGGCAGGCCTGGCCCATCAGACCCTCAGTCCGGGGCCTGGGGAGAGACTTGTCAGAGCCCCTCACCCGTCTGTCACACAAGCTGCTCTTGCTCCAGAGCCCACCCGCTCTGGTCCTGCTGGCTTTGACCTCCCCAGAAGGGGAGTGTGACCTTCCTGGACTGTGTTGACCCAATTCCATTGTCTTTTAATCCTCACAACAGCCCTGTGAAGTAGGCATGGATTTCCTTCGGCCAGGAGTTTATAAACTTTTTGAATCTGTGCCCCCTTTTTTGAGTGTCCATATTTTCACACTAACTATACTTTTAGTACTCATTCAATGAAAAAGTCACAATGATCAAAATCTATCCTTTTGTGTTGATATACGCAATCATATGAAAACATGAAAAATGTCTAACATGTATTTGGCATTTACAATGTGCTGGGCATGGAGCCAAATATTTTATGGTGACTCTCTTATCTGAGGCCATGACAACCCTTTGGGGCATGCCCTCTGACCGGCTCCACTTTACAGGCAGGGAAACTGAGCCTGTGAGACACGGGAAGTAGTTTGTTGAAAGGCACACATCTAGTAAGCAACAGAACAAAATTTAAACCCGGTGATGCCCCAGCATCAGCATTCTTAACCATGGTTTAAGTGTGCATTTGGAAAACAATTAGGAGATACCTCATCTGGTTGGCACACCCTGGTTGGAGACAATAGGATTTTCATGGGATGAATGAGATAATGTGTGTACAGAAAGCACACAGTGCCTGGTGCTCTCAGCCAATGTTACTCACAAGAATAGTGAATGTCTTTGACCTTGACCCTCACTGCTAAAATAAAGAGGTGATTTTTCTATGATTACTGAAGAGACCAAAGACCAAGATGCTGACAGCCTTGGAATGGTAGCCTGGGTCACAAGGGTGAACTGGCTGGATAAGTGAGATGGGGCTGTGACCCTTGGCATTGGCCTTCTTGGTCATAAAGTCAGTCCTGCACCCAAGCCCTGAGCCTTGGGCAGCAGCAGGCAGCAGTGGGCAGCAGGGGAAGAGAGTTCTTTGGTGGATGGGAGGGACAGAGTGGTCACTTTCGTGTCTTCGATGACCAGCAATAGTAGCACTGTGATCCAGAGAGGACAAGAGCAAAAGGCGAGAGTCAGGTAATTCTCGGAGCACCTGTAAGACATTGTCCTAGGGCCTGGCAGGACTGTCTCAGGGGCACTTGAGAGGGGTGGGGGCATGACGGACGAACATTCATGTGCTGTTCTCTTCCTCCCAGACTGGTTTGGCCTGGAACCAGTCACTATAATCGCAGTCATCTCTGAGGTTTGTATGAACTTCCTCTTCAAGCTGTGTGGTAGACAAGGAGGCCTGGAGAGCTTTTCTGCCATGAAATACCTATGTGTTAAGTCAATATGAAAACAAAAACAACACCCACCCACCCCCACACATACACGCTTGCCAGTGTGTTGCTGAGCCCACAAGTGAGGACGTTCTGAAAAAAAAAATAAAAAAAATAAAACAAAACAAAAAAAACACCTGCAAATTTGCAAGCCATAAACTGGAACCAGAAAGGTGAGGGATTACGAAAGCAGAGTAATCCTGGGTAAAAGGACACAACGAGATACATGAAGCT
This sequence comes from Mormoops blainvillei, assembly GCA_004026545.1. Taxonomy (NCBI): domain Eukaryota; kingdom Metazoa; phylum Chordata; class Mammalia; order Chiroptera; family Mormoopidae; genus Mormoops; species Mormoops blainvillei. The sequence continues at coordinate 113,877 of PVJD01003727.1, read as the reverse complement.
TTGGGGATTGTTGATCGCACGGACTGTGAGAAAATGGATCTGGGGCTCGTGCAACTGCACTTACGATGCCCTCATAAACTGTGGCTGGTGAAGCCGCTACACACCCTGAAAAGCTGCACTGAAACACAAGCACACAGACAGCGGCCTGCAACTGACTCCGGATAGAAATTAACTGGTGACAACACTTGTCTTCCCTGGGTCTTGTTAGCTCCCATCCAGTCCTTTTCTCCTGTGGACCTAGTGTTGTTTGATATCCCTGGTGCCTTCAGGGAAAACAAAGCCAGGAAGTTAAAGCGGCTCTATCTTGAAAGCAATCCCTAGTGTCCAGAAACACCACATGCAGATTCTCTAAGGGGCTCCGCATCTTCAACCCGGAGCCTCCAGGGTGCCACAGGTTAACTTCAGCCAAACATAAACTAATGGAAAGTGACCAATTATGCACACAAGCAGACCATCATGACAGGTGGTCAGCAGAAACGAAACCAACAGGTTTTGCCCCTGGAGGTCTTCAAATGTTGGGGTTATTTGATAGAGAAGATATATTACCAAAGAATATCATGCTTGAAGAAGGAACAGATAGAATAAAAATAGCAAGGAGCGACTATCAATCATTAGTTAACAGATTTGATTAAAAAAAGAAATGAAAGGGAACTTCTGGGGATGAAAATATAATTATTGAATTAAAATCTAATGGCTGGGTTAAAGAAAGGGTGAATCATAGCGGCGATCTGACAGCTGACAGGTGTACATTGCTATAGGCCCTGTGCTCTTTGAAGCTATTTGCAAACACACCCGAAGATGAAGGGAGTAAATTAGAAGACAGATCTTGACAAATGAAATTACCTTTAGAGAGACAAAGAGGTAGAAAATATGAATGCAAGCACTTTGTCTCAAATTTACTGGTGTAGTATCTTAGACATGAGTTACGGAACCCATTTGAGCCTCAGTTTCCTCAGCTGCCACATAGGAACAGGGGAGGCCTTTTGTTCAGAATGTCTGGGATTTGGTATAGATCATTGTAGGACTATTTCTGGAGTTTAGGCTTATCAACACTAAAAGACTAAAATAATAATGAAGAGAGAGACTCAGCTGATCCAGCCTCAATATTTTCTGGGTACATTCTTTTGGGATATTGTCTTGGCTTTTTAAAAATGCTATTATTATGGAGACTTATAAATTGGATGTGTATTTATGCAATTGTAATTCATTGTTTCAAAATAGTTTTTATAGCAAATCATATAAATGACTGCACAACACACCATGGCAAACTCATGCATTATTAGAAGGTGGTTTAATAAATGGGTGATCATTAAAAATCCCATTAGTTAGAAGAACTTTGTCATGTATGCACTTTTAACATTTAGAATCCTAGAAAAAAAAATAGTTCCATACTGGAATACTGCCCATTTAATAGGATTGTTCCGACAGTTGAAGAGATAACAGAAAAAGAGTTCATTGTACCTAGTGGGTACCTGCCTCTCAGTGTTCCTGGTTTGCAAACAACAAAAAGAAATTCTGGCTTGTTTACACAGAAAAGAAATTAAACGGGAGGCTAGGTGGGAAGGCTCACAGAATTGACGGGAAGTCTTGGAAAATGGGCAGGAACCAAGGGAAGCAATGCCCGGTCACCAGTCACTGCAGACCCGGTCGCCTGGGGTCCCTGCTCTAGCGTCTCTGAACTGGACACTTACCACCACACCACTGGGTTATCGAATCAGCCTTTTTTGACAAATAATCTCCATCACCCCTGTGCCTCCAAGTCTCTTGTTCAAGGTTAAAAGTCCTGAGGGCTGGGGGCCGTGAGCATCGCCTGGTCACGGGCAGGTCCTCGATGATAAGGAGTGGTGTGAGCATATACATCCTTTTGCTTCCATCCCTAGAGACTCTGCCCTGCTCCCACTCTTCTTATTTCCAGAAGAGGAAGCATCTCCACATGTTGGAAAAGCCACAGAAGGGCAGACACCACCAGGACCCCCCAAATCTTCATTCCCCGAATGCAATAACTAGTGGAAGTATTGGGATTTAATAGATGTAAAATTTCAAAGGTACGTAATGTCAATGAATTCTTTGTTTTCTGGCACGAGTGAGTTCATAAACTTGTTCCTGAGGATTATGTTTTATTAATTTGCAAAAATAAGGCATTTACAATAGGAGGCATCCCTGTAGTGACAGAAGTGTTTTATGTCCTGCCTGTGTCAATGCCAACATCGTACTTGTAATATTGAGCTATAGTTTTGCAGAACATGACCATTGGAGTAAACTGGGTAAAGAGTATATACAGGATCTCTCTGTTTTATCTCTTACAATTGCATGTGAATCTACCTTTATTTCAAAATAAAAAGTTTATTTTTTAAAATGTCATGTTTATTATAAAAAGAAAATCAAACACTATGAAAGAACCTCCCTTTCATCAGAGAGCCCCAAATCCAGCTCACCTGTAGTAGAACTAACATTTTGGTGTATGTCCACACACACACACACACACTCCTATAATGTGATGTCTTACATAAAAGGCATACATAAAAAATATTTCAAAAATGATTTGCAACATGCTATTTTCACTCAACAGGCTATACAAGCACTTTTCTATGCACAATGACTTCTTCTATTCTTTATTTTTTTGTGATTCTGTGGCTTTCTGACTTTTCCAGACTCCTTACTCTATCTCTGTCTCTCTCTCTCTCTCATTCCCCCCTTTAGGCTGTGAACTACTTGAGAGACAGGACACTCTTTCATTGCTGCATCTTTAGCACCTAGCTACGTGTCTTACACGTGATGAGTCCCAGTGTTTGTATGTAGGAAGATCATAGGGTTCCCTAAGAAACTAACACCCCCCAATGGTGAGCGTTACAATGTATAGTAATATCTCACTGAAGGCAAGTCCTAAGATGCCCCAAAACCAGGGGTTCAATTTGACTTCAGAGATGCTCTGAAAATCTCATTGCCCTCTCCAGTTGGCATGCTCTATTGCATTTATGCAGTGGGTCTCCCTGACTCATTACTGCTTCGGCCTTAAGGAACATACTCCTTTGCCTGTCCCTCTGGCTCAACAAACGGCAGACCCTGTGCTTCTTGCATGGGGTTGCGTTGCTGCTGGTCCTTGAAGTTTAAATTGACAAAGCAAGAAATCAGGCCAAAGATGTCTCTTTAATGTGGCACGATTCCACAAACACTTGCTCCAAAGCCTATTATGTTGCACTAGGTGCTGCTGACCCAAAAATAAATTCAACCATCAGTAACAAATTGTTATGCATTTTCTGAACACCTACTGCATTCATAGAAGAGACCAAAACATTTTGAACCATTCTAAGGTGAGTAAGGTGTGACCCCCGCCCTTTCAAAGGTCAAAACTTCCTGGAGAAGATATAAATAGATTACTAAAAGCGTTGAAATAAAATGGCATGAAAGTTGTACTGAAGGTATAAATGCTATGTTTGGGGGAATCTTGAGGCAGTAACAACCTCGATAGTCATGGTCTCTGTGCAGAAAAAATGACTAAAGCGTGTGTGTGTGTGTGTGTGTGTGTGTATCATTTTATCTATCTGTCTCATTATAGCACAGAAGAAAAGGAGGTTAATTTTTTTTTTTTGTGGTTGCCTGGGAACAGATGAAACAATTTGCTTGAGGGCCAAGGTACCATTTGCAAAGAATTGTAATCAATGAATATAATTCACTAGAAAGACTGGGGATGCTGTGTAAAAGCAAACTGGGCACAATGCAGATAGAACCTGGGAAAGTCAAGGATCTCGAGTTGTTGGAGCATGGATATGAACTCCAGATTAAACAGTAAGCTCCAAAACCATGTTCTCTTGGAAAAATTAATCATTCTGCCATTGCATTTTTATTGAGCGCCTCCTCTGGTCATAACGGCAAACACGCGTGGTGTTTAACATACAACCAGCACTGTTCTGTTTTCTATATATTAAGTAACCTCATCCTCACAACATGCTACCACACACTGTTACACTATGCTCCATCATCCCCAATTTACCTGTGCAGGGACTAAGACACCAAATCGTCCCCATTTTACATATACAGAGACTGAGACACAACAGGCTTCAATGGTTTGGTCACAGAGCTGGAAGGCAGTGCAGAGATTTCAATTCAGCCAGTCTGGCAGTGATGTCCACTCTTAACCATGACCCCACACTGATCCGTGCAGAGGGCCATGCTGTGTGCTGGAGATACAGACGTGACCATGCACCTGGTTCACCCTGGCCCCAAGAGCTTATGCTCTTGGGGGGAGGTATTAAATAAGCATCAATAGGCAAAATTAGGGGTAAATCAAGGCATTCTGATATTATCTGCTGTGAAGATGGGGCTGAAAGTTGGGGCAGTTGTCCCTGAGCAGCTGACAATTATGTCATGGCCTGTCGGATGAGTAGGACTTATCCAGGTGAAGGGGATGAAGGATGTGAAGGGAAGTTTCTTTCTAGACCAGGAATCATTTATGTGTAGTCCTTTAGGCAAGAAAAAAACAGGTTTCTTTTCAACAGCAAAGCAAAGAGAAGGCTGGTATGAACCCAGGACAGTGTTAGAGGAATGTCCCAAAGTCAAAGACAGTGAAGAGGTGGGTTATCCGATGCCCAGGGCCTCTGCCAGGATTTTTATTTTTGCCTTAAGAGCAGCGGAGATCCTCTAAGTGGCTCAATGCAGAGAAGTGGAATGAAAAGCATTTAAGAAAGCTCACTCGGGTTGCTGTTTGAAGAGCTGTGTGTATGTGGGGGTGTGTGTTGGTAGTGTGAGCGGGAAAGGAGGGTAACAGTGGATGCTGGAAGTCCTCTTAGGAGACTCCTGTAGTGGTGGTGGTGGCTTGGATGGGGCCGGGGCTCTGGAGATGGAGCAGTGCAAAGATTCAAGAGATGTTTTGGAGATAGGATCTACAGGAGATAGTGACTGATTGGACATGGAGACTGAAGTTGATGGGTTTACCTGAGATGACTCCCAAATTTCACAATTGTCTGGAGGAAGAGTCAGCAAACTTTTTCAGCAAAAAACTGGATAAATATTCTAGGCTTTATGGACCATGTGGTCTCTGTCTCTGATCCTATAAAAATAGCCATAGACAACAGTAAACAAACAGGAGTGGCCCTGTTCCAATGAACAGGTATTGAAGCCCAGACTTCGGCTTTGAGCTACGGCTTGCCCACTCCTGGTCTAGCAGGTGTGAAGGTCATTGAGACATGGTACCCTGGGGAGGATGGGCTGGGAAAGCCATCTTATTTTCTTTTCCTGACAGCATCATGAAGTAGCTGTTATTATTCTCGTCATCAGAGATAATAATGTACACTCTGTCATTGTTAATTTACTTAATCCAATGTCACACAGCTGGTAAGTGGCAAAGTCAGTATTTGAACCCAAATCTTTTACTTCCAAGCCCATGAGAGACCTTCCCGCTACCCTATGCGTTCTCCTATTTTTGCTACTGCAACTGCTCCACGGAGGTGGTAAAACTTTCTTTTGTAAGCTTTTCTCACTTTCCCCCAAGGGCACTTTCCTTCTTTGAATGATTTTTTAAAGAGCCAAATGAAAAGGGACAGTGAGTCTCTCAATGTACCATCTTTGCTTTTGTTCAGTACAATAGGCTTTATATTGCTTTGTCCAGTCCCTACAAAATGGGACATAGGGGGTTTGTTTTCAAGAAATTAGCATCACATTTTTCTCTTTTTTCTTGATCCTGACACAATTTTATCTTGGGGATAAACATTGTTATTTTCATTCCCTCCATTTGAGCCCCACATCGAACATTTTCTATTAAAATTTAAATAAGCCACTTTAGAAACAGATGAAGATGTGAGGCTAAAATGAGCTGATTCACTGGAATCTGTTCTGAGAATATAGCTTGTTTTCTCTTACAGCTTATGCAAGTCGGTTTCATAACAGAAATTTTAGGTGGGCCAGCATCATGCCATTAGAGTCATTTCCTCCAACTTTTCCACCCATAATGGTCAACTGCAAAGGGAGAAATGAGCGACACAAACTCTCTCTTCCCCCACCCCATGGGGACCTAATTATTATTCCAGGAAATTACTGGCATATGAAAAAATTTTGAAGATACATTAAATTCTCTTTGGGTGATCCTACATCGGTACACGTTGCTACAAAAGTTTTGCTGCTGGCTGCTTTTCCTTTTCTCTTTTTTCTTTGCCTGACTTTGGAGACAGGGCTTGTCGAGGTGGGCTTGTACGTGTGGGGTGGGGTGGGGTGGGGTGGGAGGTGCTGCGAGGAGATGGCAGTGGGACCAGAGAGCAGGATGAGTGCTGAGGTGGAACAGGGAGGGGCAAGGTTGAAAACTGGTTGGTGGGCAAAGACCCAAAGTCCTAAGAGGGGAGGGTAGACGGCTTCTAAATCTGAGGTCTAGAGTCAGGGCACAGATCAGAGAGTTCAGAACCAACTATGTGATCCAAGCATAAGCAAAGTGATGGAGGGGTGGAGTTAGCACGAGAGTCACTCTGAGTGATGGTTATCCAAGCTGGGTTTCTTATCGGTTGGCGTTCTAACAGAAACTGGTTCCTTTGTTGAGTAATTTTGAAAATATGTGGGCTGATTCTTCGAAAGCCATATTGATAGGGCTTTCGAAACAAAATAATAACAAAAATAATGATAGCAATAGAAAACAGATATATGGACAATTACTGACATAAGCATTCATCGGTACCCCATCTTCCTCCATTTCTGGGCATGCTGAAAAATGAATTTCCCCTGCTACTGGAGTTAGGTGCAGACACATGACTTGCTTGAGCCAGTGAAATATAGGTAGAAGTGACACGTGCAATTGCTAGTGCTGACCTCTTCAGGTTGATTTTCTCTATGACTGGTGGCATTATGGGAATGATGATGACTCCACACACCAAAACCAACCTGTGATAGGCATGTTGGATGAATAAGAAGGAACTTTTTGTTGTTCTCAACCACTGAGATTTTGGAGTTGTTTGTTATCAAAGCACATCCTGGCCTACCTGACTGATAAAATAGCCAACATTTAATTAACATTTAATATCGGCTAGATACCGTTCACAGTATTTAACATGTGTTAACACATTAGTTTACTATGAAAGGCTCGGGTATATCTAGAGGTAAATAAATATGGAAGTAAAGAAACCTGTAGAAGGTTTTCCAAGTGTATAGAAAAATAGAAGCTCCTCATTTCTACTTTCCTTATCTTTGCTATAGAGCCTCTGTTGTTGTCTTTGGGAAATTTACCAGGTAACACATGTGGGAAACCTGCAGCCTGTAACATGCTCCACTGTCCATAGCTTGAGACAGGGCATCATGAACCATAGGGAGAATCGAAGACTTACACAGTGAGCAAACAGAGATAAAGAGATAACAATGCTGACAGCTTGTCTCTTTGTTGTTTCTGCAGCGGAGCCTGAGATGATTGGTAATTTTTCATTAAAACATGGCTCTGACTCTTGGCTAACATTCAGTACCCAAGAGGAGCTTGGAGGTGTGGCAGTGAAGAAGACAGGGGTTTGTTACTGCGGTGGGTTGATCTTCATGGATGACAACTGTCAAAATAAAATTCCTCACATATTGACTTTTTAGGGGAGCAACTAACACTAAGGATAAGAGTTCAGTCAGCACAATTTCTGGAAAGGTGATAGTCTCGCGGCTTAATGCAGCCATGGCTGGCATCACTGTATCAGTCCTGGGAACATGGCCAAAATGCCCAGGAGATGGAGAGTATATTTCAAAGAAGCCACGTGGCTAATTTTATATGTCAGTTTGACTGGGTCAAGGGGTGCCCAGGTTAAACATTGTTTCTGGATTTCTCTGGGAGGGTTTTTCTTTTCTCTACCTAGCTGTTTTTATCAGAGAGGGAAACCTTTTAAAGATGCCCCCAGTAGACTTCCCCTTTGGGCCTCACTGTGCAGGGTGCATCACACGACCATGCCTAAATTGAGCCCTGTCAAAAGGAATAGAATTGCCTCTATTGGCTTGGACTGATCAATATTCACTCCTTGGACCTGGCCTTGAACTATCTTCCTTGAGCACATGGAAGATTAACATGAACAAAATCAAGGATTTTCATTAAGGAGGAAGGAAACAGAGTTGGGGGTTAGTTATGCAATCCAGAATATCTGCTATAATTCACATTTGTATCTCAAACTCCAGCAGACTATCATCCACTTAGTAGGTCCTTTGAAATAGCTGTGGCAAGAAAACCCCATTCTTTCTTGGACTTCTAACTACCTATCAACATCCAAGTGGTTGGATGGTCACCAAACCATCAGAAGCCAGAAGAGAGGCATAGCACAGTCCTCAGAAGAAGCCAACCCTACAGAGAAGTGGATCTTGTAATTCCAGCCTCCAGAGCTGAGAGAAAACACATTTCTGTCATTTAAGCTTCTTCCCACCTCCAGTTTGTGCTATGTTGTTATAGCAACCCTATCAAACTAGTGCATGTCCCATTGCTCACTAGGTAAAATCCCTGTCCTCTCTCATTGATGTACAAGGTCATCTGGGGTCTGTTCTGACCTGTTTTCTAGCATCTCCCACCAGCCTGTTCTCTAGAGACAGCTAACAGAGGATCTCATCCCTTCTCAGGCATCTTGGAATACAACTTTGAACACCGCAGATGTTCCTTCATCATCTTGTCCCAGCACACCGTTCCTTTGAGGGTCAGCTCGACTGTCATCTCTTTGGAGAGGCCTCTCCAATCCTGTCTTCCCAGGGGGACTTTCCTCTTTGGTCCTTCCCTAGCACCTTGTGCAAGCCTCTGCTGAAGCAGTAATGCCATTGGGTTACTTTTGTCTTTGTTTTCTGACTGTGCCTCTCTAGATAGACCGAGAGAATGTTCAGAGTGGAAATCACTTCCTGCCCACTCCTTTCCCTCCAGTGTCAGGCCCACGCAGGAGCTTATGAGCCCCGACAACCCTGGTTGGGGTAATGCTAAGCCACTGAGGAGTCAAGTATGACCCAGTGGAAAGTGGGCTGGACTAGGGGCGAGTAAGAGCCCAGTGTTTGTGTTTTCTGGGCTGCTAACTTGTTGGGTGGCTGGGGGCAAGTTCCTTAATCATTCTGGTCCTCCTCTTTCCTGTCTGAGAAGTAAGGCTGTTGGTCAGATGACTGCTCAGGATATCTTAACAGTGTTTCAAGGGAATCTTCTTCCCAGGAGATTCGCTGGTGGGATTCTCAAAAGGAACCAAACTGATATTATAAGTATTGAACGAAAGTAGTTCAGGTAGACTTAAGTCAAAAGGCAATGGTTCCTGACTGAAGAGTCTGCCCATGTCTCCCACTTATCCCCGTAAAGGTAGCCACTTTTGCTTCCTGGCAAGACCGACTGCAGCCTGAAGCAGAAAGTCCACCGCGTCTGGGAGTGTAGCTGTGGTTAACGTTTTAAAATGAATGGTCATTAAGCAGGGTGACTGGACTCTTTAGGACCACCCTTCCTTTGCTGGTACGGGTTTCCGGGGCAGTTAGGAGGAGGCTATGGGAGGAAATAGGGCAGATTCCAACAAGATACCTGCAAAACCTGAACAGGAAAACGCCCGAGGGCAGAAAGCAGAGCTTCCCACTGCACCGGGCACCTCCTCCTCTTTTCTCAGCACTTGTAGACTCTCCCCAGAGCAAAGAAAGGTTCACTGGGTGAGACAGATGTCTCACTGTTTTAGAGCCTCTGGGTCTCCAGTGCAGGAACAGGTGTGGACTGCTGATGGGCTTGATTCAGTGATAGAAAAAGGCCAAAGTGCTCATTTCTGCAATGGTGCCAAATTGTGTTGGTTGCTAAATTTTCATATGGGGTATTCTTGGCTGGGTTTGCCCTTGGTGAAAACTCCCTTCACCTCAACACTGTTCTTTGACAAATCCATATCGAGGCAGCCTGGGACAGTCACAGAAAGTGCTCCCATGATCTGAGTAACTAAACACAGCTCTGTGTGTGTCCACAGCATAGACACATTTTGATTCCCTCTTGAGATATGTTGTATAATGTTTGATTATAATTCATTCATTGTACAAATCACTTCACCTCCATGGTTCATAGTAGTCTTGCTGTAAAATTGGTAAATTGATGCCTTATTACCTCTTAACATTTTACTTTTTAAAAAGCCATTTATTTATCTCACCTAATATCTTCGACTCTATTTTAGTTAAAGAGAAGTCTTTGACTCAATGATATGACCTCTAGTTTTAAAAGACTCACTATTTGTTAAAATAAAATGTGAATTTAATTTAGTGTTGCAAAACAAAACTAACTTAACTGGCTTTAGTGGGGTGAAAGCCCCATTATGCTCCGCATTGTCATAGGTCTGCTGGTGACAGCGCTGGGTCTTCCAAGGCTCTGGTTTGAATCAGAATTCTTGTGACATTTCTTTCTAGGTTGTGCTGCACCTTTTTCCTCTCTATTTGCAATTTCATTTTTCCCCCCCAGCCCCCACCACCCTCATAGCCAGGGAGGCTGATACTATCATCTTCATCCACCAGACATGACTATTGGCACTTGGCAAGAATAAACAACAGTCCCAGGTTCACTCAGCAGCAAGGAGCAGAGTTAATACCTAGAATTAGGTCTCCCGACTCCCACCCAGTGCTCTTTCTGCTGCAGAGATGATTATCTTTAGCCAAGTCTTGGCATTTTTTAATGTCTTATCTCATCACCAAGTCAAAAACATCTGAGGTGCCAGCAATGAGCTGGGTTCTCTGATAAATGCTGGAGAACTCCAAGCCTGCCCCAGAGAAGTTCAGCAGAGTATTCAAGATAAGATTGCTGCGGAGATAGCCCCAGTGCAAGGCAGAATGTAGATAGCCTAGGGGTTAGGAAGTTCTCAGATCTCAGAGGGCCTCTGAATGTTTAGTTCAGGTTAAGAAATTTGGACTTCAATTAGTAGGCCAAGGGGAACCACTGAAAGACTTGGTCGAGTGTCCTGTGTTCAATAAGCTCTTCAGAAATAAAACTAAACTAAACTAAACTAAACTAAACTAAACTAAACACAGGAAGAGCGACGAGCAAGGGTTTACATTGCGGCCCCCCCCACTGGAGGGAAATGCAGGAGGACAAGCAGGGCCTGTTGAAGACAGTGAGCGAAAAAGCAGAGCCAGGACTCCTGACCAGGTCACGGGCGCCCTCCTCATGCCCTTCCCCTAGTTTTTGTTGTGCAGACAGGGTGGAAGTTGGCGAGGCAGGAAGACAGGAGCTGGCAGGGGCTGCCCTAGCTCTCACCTCCTTCTCTGGGCCATCACACATGAGCTGGGGGGCTCTTTCAGTCCCGTCACTTTTCTGCCTAGCCCTTTGAGGGTAGACTTACCCATGTGACTTGTTTTGGCCAAAGGGTGGTTAGCAAAGCTGACACAAGTGGTGTCTTGAAACAGCCTTGCATTCTGGGCTTTGCTCTCTCATGCCCCTGTCATTGCCAGGCGAGCGTGTCCAGGCTGGCTTAGAGTGAGACAGCATGGCAGAGCTGCATGGCACAGAGAGTATGGGGTGGGGCGAGAACTGGGGCCATCACTGCAATCAAACGGCACCTATCTATTCTCACGCCCACTCTTCACACAACACCAGGTTGCTTCTCTGCGAGTGTCTGTGCTAAATCCCTTTGATGTCACCTAGGGTTAAATGTGTGAGTGGTCCAACCCCTGGGTCCTAGTTGCACCCCCCTTTTAAATGCAGTCAAAACATCATCTCTTTCAGGAGATGCCGAGCACTTCTAAATCCTACTAATGCTTCCCTTCTCTGGGCATCTAGCAGGAGTAAAAATGGGGACTCTGATTAATATACTACCTTTTGATATCCTGTCTTATGTGAACATCTCCTCCAAGCAAGTATGTAGCAAACATGGAGTCTAAGGAAGGGGCGGGGAGATTGTGTAGCAGCCCCAGGTAGCCATGAACCCCTAGGGTGCAGAGTTACCCACTGCAGACACCCAGAGCCTCTCCAAAGGTGGTTCCTTAAGAATTCCGGGAAAATGTCTTATTACTGTTGCTTATTTCTTACTCCAGGCAGCATGGAGTTCAGGTCCCAGAGCCTCATTTACAGGGTGGATGATGTGGGTAGATATTTGGTGTGACAGGGAAGTTAAATTTGTGAGCATCCATGGCACTGTGTCATTGTCAAAAACATTAGTAACACAGGGCAGCCTGCTTCACTGGTCACCTACATTTTGCCTTCCAGGTAGGTGTTATAATTCCCAGTTAGCAGAGGAGAAAACAGACTCAGGAAAGAAGAATGACTTACCCCCTATTAAACAGCTGGTAAACCGAAGAAATAGAACACAGTCCCAGGCCTGCTTAGCCCAGAGCTCAGCGTTCTTCTGCGATGCCACTTCCAAGCTGTATTAGTACCGCTGGGATTCCCAGCTGTAAAATGACCTCATCTAAGCAGGCCAGGCCCTGCCCTGTGTGGCTGCACTACCAGGTAGAACTTCTGGTGGTGGAGGTGGTTGTCCAGAAGGGGCCTTGGAGAACTTGTCTTTGATCCCGGGGTTAGGCATGTGTACCTAGTTCCTCGTGCCCCACTATCTACATGTCGCACCTGTTCTCACTGGCCATAGCATTGACTGGAGGAACACAGTGGACTTGCGGAGGAGGAAGGAACAGAGCTTCTGGCTCTTCTGTGTGACTCTAGGAAACCTACAAACCTGCCTTGGTTTGAGTTTCTTTATGAAATAAAAGAGTTGAGCAACATTTAATACAACAGGTAATGATTTGGCACCCACTAGTGCTAATGAATGAGTCAGAGTGAAGAGAGATGTGGAGAGGGGTCAGCCCCCTTCTCCAAGGAGCACATAGTCTTCTGGGGACAAGAACACCTTTCCATGTTCCTTGGACACAGCTCAAACTGCAGTGACAGCTATGGCAGGGGGTAGCCACACTGTGGGGGCAACACAAGGAAGAGACCTTTAGGAGGGCTGGAGGGGAAGGGTACACCAGGATGTTGACAGGAGGGGAAGCTTCGGTAATGAGTGGGGTTTTTAAAGGAGGATGAGGGTTTCATTTTATCTAAGTTCCTTCAGAGTCTGTCAGAGTACCTAGGACATTGCAGGTCTCGATATCTATAAATGTAGAAATGAGGGCAAATAAGTGTATGGTCATTTTAGTCACAGAAATGCTAGATTCCATTATTTATCAGCTCATCAGGGCAGCAGGGAAATGAGTTTTATATTTTATTTATTTTCTATTTTCTGGTCAAGAAGTCTCATACATGGAAACACATGGCATGCTTTTTTCTTTTGAGTTTAAGAGTAATGCTTGTTATAAATTCTTTGGAATGCGGAAGAAATTAAAAAGCTGTCACTAATATCACTTAAAGATGATTAGTCTTAACATACTGGTATATGTTTTTCTAATCCTTTCGCTGTGCTTACACACACGCACAGTCTACACAATCTAACACTTCCTTTTTAACCATACATAGACTAGAAATATGTTCAGACAGTAAACTAATTGATAGACTGTAAATCAAATAGTTTCATGTGACTTTTTATATGAAAATGGAATCCATAGTTTAAAAAAAAAAGGAATAATATGGAATCTTAGGCTATAGATGTTTAAAATGTGAAAATCATTAGTTTTTTCCAAAATGGCTCCTTTTTTCCTCTGCAAAAACAATGATGATATTAATGGCAATGATAATAATTACAATTCACTAATCTTCCCACCTCATACCAGGCAGTATACAAAGTACTTCACATCTATTAACCTTTTTAAAATCTCACCACAATTTTGCAAGTTGCGTAATGCTGTCTCCATTATAAAGAGGAGGTTAAGAAAGTTGTAAAATCTGCTCAGGTGGGAACCCAGGCTTGTCCAACTCAAAGCCAAGTGCTCAAAGAGGCCCCACAGATGTCAGAGTAGTGTTCCAGAGGTCTCCACACAGGACTGAGACCCAGATCTCCAAATGTCATAGGATATTTTCATGAGTTTGAAGGGCTTCTAGAGATGTATCTTCATTCTGTAGAGGATGTAATGGAGCTGACTGTGGGCCACTCCAGTCAGTCATTGGCTGCTGTCCCTGTTAAAGGCCCTCGGGCTACCTCTCTGACTGTGTTGACTATTTGAGTTGCAAAGAGTGTCCTGGTCAACAGCCCCACTGATCTCCCTGCCAATAACCTGCATCAATTACTATCCATGTGAACAAGCTATCTTGCACCTGCAACTTGGGCAAGACTTTATTTAGATCAGTATAGGTCAACTGTCAACAGACTGCAACCACGTGAGAAACTCAACAGGAGAACCGGCCAGCTGAGCCCAGTTGACCCACAGGACCATGCAAGATAATAATAAAATTTTTTATTTGAGTGATATTTTGTTACACAACAATAGATGTTCATAGTAGCGACATAGAGCTGGGTTAAATTTCAGAGTTAAAGGAACTTTTCCAGGAAATTTTTCATCAGTAAGTGGGTTTGGAGCTTTTAATTTCAAATTCGTAAGTGGGAAAGGTTATTTTTGACTATTAGGTAACTGGTCACCCCCATTTAACATTGGCGGAGAGGGTTTTTCCTGCATTAATACTGGCAGGAATTCTATGCAGACAGACATTTCAATAGAATAAAGTTTGCCAAAACTGTGAGTGTATTTAAAAATGAGAAAAGCATGGTGTCCAGAGCCAAGAAACTTAAAATGATTCTTGGAAGAAAAAAAAAAAAAGAAAAAATATCCTTGTATATCGAAGGTAGATTAGGCTACTGAGTAACAAGGAAAGAAGGGTTTTCACAGGCAAATCATGTTGGCCTATTCTTATTTTCTTTTACATTAACATTCTGGGAAAGTAAGTTGAGAGGGAGCCAACTTGCATTCCCAAACTAATCTGCACATGGTCATGACATATTGTTCTTTTACATAGTCATTGGTTAAGTAGCCTAATGTCTTGATTATGGTTTACATAGATATTCTTTACTAAGATTCTATACTTTTATTTTATTTTTTTTTTCAGGTTCTGAAAATGATTTTCTGACTTCATGAAGGAATTTACAAGTTTGAGTTTCAATGATCTGGGATATTTGTAAGCAGCAATGGCATTATTTGTCTCAAAGGCAGGCCAGACCCTCTTGTAAAGCTCTTAGCCTAGAGCTGTGTAGATACATGTGCCTGTGTGTGTGTACGTGATTGGATGGGGCACGGCGGGGGGGAAGAGGGGTCAAGGGTGACATTTCTAGAATTCATCTGGCTTGTCCATTTGTTTGGATGATGGTGACATTGCCTGAAACGGGGATCCCTGGAAGAGGAGAAGGATTAGGTGAAAATCTCATGAATCTGACTTTAGAGGAATGTTCATTTTTAGATTTTGGCTGGAGAGGAGGTGTAAGGGTAGCAATGTAGTTGCCAGGGAGAGGAAACGTGCAGAAACTGTGTTTGAACACTGTAGTAGTTTACTAGGGCTGCTGGAACAAAATTGCACAAACTGGGTGTTTAAACAACAGAAATTTATTATCTCACCTTCTAGAGGCTAGAAGGTGTTGGCAGGGTTAGTCCCTTCTGAGAGCTCTGAGGCAGAGTCTTTTCCAGGCCCTTCTCCTAGCTCCTGGTAGCGCCTTGGCTCGTGGTATCATAACTCCAAACCTCCCATGTCATCCTCCCCGTGTGCCTGTCTGTTTGCGACTTTCCCTTTCTTATGAGGGCACCAGATATATTGGATTAGAGCCTGTTCTAATAGTCTCACTTTAACTTTATTAGTTCTTTCATGACCCTGTGTATAAAGTAAACACACTTTCGGAGGTGCTGGGTTTTAGGAACACAGCCTATGAATTTTGGGGGGAGAAGCACAATTCGACCCATCACTTAGATTTTGTGTTTATTTTGGTGCCGCTTATAGGGCAGGGCTCATGAAGAGTGCATAAGGAAATGCACTTACCCCGCCATTCGTTGTGGCTGCTGCTGATGTTCTACCTTTAAGATACTCAGAAACAGATGCTATGCTGAGTGAAACAAGCCAATCACCTAAGACCACATATTGTATGACTCCATTTATATTAAATGTTCCCAACAGGCAAATCATAGAGACAAGTTAGCGGTTGCCCAGGACTGGCTTTGGAGGTGGAGCGTAGACGTGCTGATATTGGACACAGGGTTTCTTTGGGGGATAATAGAAATGTTCTAAAATTTGATTATGGTGATTGACACACAACTCCGTGAATATTCTAAAAACAATTAAATTGTACATTTAAATTGGTGGATTTTGTGCTGTGTGAGTCATATCTCAAGAAAGCTGTTAAAAATATGTTAAGTCAGAAGTTGTCTGAGTGAATTTTAGAGTCTGTTTCAGTCATGAGATTCGAAGACCCTGTATTCCTCCATTTCTCTGGATCTCCGTTTTATCTCTGTAAAATGAGGAGACTGGAGTCTATCTGATAGTTGATCCCTGCTATGATTCAGCTAAAAGCATTCCCTGATATCCTGTTACCTTCCAAAGCAGGCTAGCTTAGAGCATGGGCTTTGGGGACAATAGCTGAATTTGAATCCAGCCCTTCAGCCTACTAGCTCTGCAACTTTGGGCGAATCATTGTATCCCTCTGAAGCTTAATATCCGAAAGGGGACATGGAATAGGAACAACAATAATAATTCTTTCCACATTTAGCTATCGAGAGGACTTAATGTGGTAATACTCTAAGGGCTGAGCAAGCACCTGACCTACGATAAATCACTAAAAGGTGGCAGCTTTTATTATCAGCGCTGATTTCGTAGGGTCAAGAGAAGTGACTCGACTTCACCAAAATGGGCCAGATGATTGATTCTTCTCCAGCAGGGGCTGAGTTGTCCTTTCATGTCTGATGCTCTATCGGTTACCCATCCTGCGCAAGGCTTAATTTTTAAGTAATTAAACACAGCGCCATCTGTGTTAGTCCGTAACACATTTTTCCTCGCACTCCTGCAGTCTGGTGAGATCTTTGTATTACTAAATAACCAGCTTGCCTCTGTTTTTGACATACCAAATGCCATGTAGAATGTGACAGATTTGTGATCATTAGTAGCTATCTTGATGGATGCAAATACATCTATTTGATACTGAGCAAGTACCTACTTTGTTCCAAACAGTATGCTAAGTACAGTGAAAGGTGCAAAGATGAGCAGTATTGTTAATGATAGTGTTCTCACATATACCGTGGTCTAGCGGGGGAGACGCTCCCGTGTATCCATCAATCACGTATCAGTATTTCTGAGCTTTTGAGGGGGGTGGAAAGATAGGTAATGCAACGTGTCATTCCGAACCCAGTAGTAGATGTATGAGCTAAGCGTTAGTGGTGCTCAGAGAAGGGAGGGATTACCTCAATGTGGAGAGGACATGCCAGTCAGGCGGTGAGCGGGAAAAGGGACATCCTAGGCTCAAATTCTGGAACGCACCAAACTCCTCATGGTTCTGCAAACAGGCTGGGCCCTATTGTGACCTGCATTTCTGATGTAGAGACCGGGAAATGCGTCAGGTCTAGGTAAAGCTGCTTCTGAAGTGACGGGTAGAATTTGGATATTTGGGGAAGGTGCTGCGGATGCTGATCACAGAGGGAAACCCGGGGTGGGTAATGAAAGACCGTAATGCCACTGTATTGCCAGCCCCTAGCACAGTGCTTGGCCTGTAGAAGATGCTCAATACGTACTTGCCGAATAATATTCCTGCCGAGGTCTTCAGTAGTATTAATGTGGCTTTCCCTTCTTGTAGGTTCAGACCCTTGCTCCTCCTTTTCTTTGAAGACCTGTCTGTTTGACATGAGAATGTTCTACAGCAACTCTGTCTGAGGATATCAAGCAAAAGCCTCCAGGTCATTAACAAACAAAAAAAAACCCCTCGATGACTCTTTTCACATGAAACGTTGCTGGTTTATTATATATTTTAATGCTATTGGAACATTTCAGTTACCATCTTCATTCTTCACTACCTGGGAGTGTCTTGATAAAGGTCTTAGGAGAAAGAGCTGCTCTTCTCGGTCGCCATGTATATGCACACATTTAAACCACTTTCTTGAAGTATATTTGACATACACAAAGCTGTACATACTTAATGTGTGCGACTGAATGAGGAATGAGTCCGGAGACAAGTACCCACCAGTGAAACCTTAGCCACGGTTGATGCAATCAACATCCACCCTTGACAATCTATCCTCTTAGCACATTTTTAAGTGTATATATAGTTTCGTTGACTATTGATCTTATTTTTAACCCAAGTTAGCAGTGTTTCCCAAGCATGCCTAGGACTTAGCCTCCTCCCCTGTTGTCATTGTTCACTTATTACGTACTCTGCCCCATAGACAAAGTGTCACGAGGGGCTATCGACTGCCGCATCTACGTTCCTCAGCACCACTCTCCCTCACCATTGCCTACCACTCCTCCAGCTTGTACCTGGCTTTTCTCCTTTCTAGGCTGGCCCAGTACGCTCCCAGCAGGTCTCTTTGCCTCCTTCCTGTGTAGTCACTACAGAGCCGCAGGGGAGGTCTTTCCCATACAAGTCTCCAGCCTCGGCACTTTCTGCTTACAAGGCCTTCCTGGGGTCTTCCTGCCTGCGGGACAAGGTGGCAGCTCTTAGCACATGAGGTGTCCTTATGCTGTTGATCCAAACTCACTTTCTAGTTGGTTCCCCAGCATAAACACACTCTTACAGTGTCCCCCAGGGCAGACTCTCATACAGTTTAGTGCTCGGGTGAGACCCACACCGGTGGGAAGGAGGCTGGGGGTGGGGCAGTTAAGTTGTGATGATGCTGGGCCAAGGGCGGCATCCACCAGCCCTGCTGGGAGTGCTGGATGTCAAATGCTGTCACAATTGTCCCCCAATGGTCCACAGTGTCCAGTCCTTGTCCTCCTGTCTCAGCCACACCTGGGGAGTGGTTGCTCCTGGAACGGGCACCTTGGGCCAGGTGACTCTCTGTAGGAGGGGCCACCCCTAGGGAGCTAACAGCTGGAGGTGTTGGTCCACCATACATTCTACAGCTGGGGCAACAAGTCCCTCCCCCCGAGAAGGGAAATCGGGTCTTACTTTTTTTTTTCCTTCTCGGAATTTTTGCTCCCTTTTTGTGGCTTCAGGGCTTTGTATTTGTTTCCTCTGTTGGAAATGCCCTTTGCCTGCTGCTTTCTCCCTTTGATCCGATACTTTCGGTTTCCCTTTATGGTCGACAGCTGCTGACTCCTCTGGAGAACCCCCCCCTCACACTTCCAGGCAGAGTTAGTTCCTTTGCCGTGCGCTCGGTCAGTGCACGTGGCTGGCGTACACCGCGTGGTGAGCCTGGACTAGATACTGAGGGTAAATGAGACCCAGGCCCTGCTGCCGACCTGCCGCCGACCTACAGTGGAGATGTTCTCCTCCTTTTGTTCCTCAGCAGTACTTAGTGCTTTTTTTGTATGGCATCTAGCCCATTGCTTATTTATTTACCAGCCTCATTATTCATTTCTTCATTTACTGGGTGTTATGCAAGCCCTTGCCTTCCCTGTACATGGCATTCCATGAAGCACGGAGGATACAAGGACTAATAGCCTGGTTTGCTGAGGAATAGATATTAATCGATGGGTCACACAAAACCAGTGTGATTCCAGCTTGGACAAAGGCTGTGGAGAAGTTCACGGAGCCATGAAGTTTTACAACAGGGTGTGCCAGCTGGTCAGGGAGGTCAGGGGAAGCAATAATTATGATACAACCTGGAGAACGGAGAGAGAAGCCCTTCTCCAAGGGTGGAGATTCCAGAATGCACACAAGCCCAGTGGCAGAAGGGTGAATGGAGACTGTGAAAATATGAAAGAACTTTGGTGAGGTTGAGTTCACAGAGTAGAGGGGCTAGTCAAGGGGGATGTTGTAATTGCTACTGATCATGTGAAAGTTTATCGCTTGCCGTCCATGCTCTGTGAAGTCATTGAAAGGCTTTCAACAAGGGATTGAAATGATCGGATCAGAGATTGGAAAATCTGTGCGGGCCTTTGTTTGGAGAACAGCTCGGAGAAGGGTGAGGACACCGCAGGGGACTCTGAGGGGGCCATCTTCCATTCGCCATCGAAAGAAGGGGAGCTTGGGGAAAGGTGGAGCATGGCAAAACGGGGTTAAATGTAGAGCAATTTAGGAGAAAAACTGACAAGCCTTTGGTGGTGGCTTTGCATGTGACTGGGGAGGCAGGAGAAGGAGATACCAAAGCTGCCTTTGCATTCCTGTTGATGCCTAACCTTTTCGGATTCTAATCTGGGGAAAATTATAGACCACTCTCTGGAGACAGATACACATGTCTCCTCATACACACCGCATGTGTCTGTCACTGCAGAGGGCACAAGGCCTTCTGAAGCCCATTCATAAGCCCCAGATGGGAAGAGACTATACCTTATTACTTACTATACCTCTAGCCTCTATTGTAGAAAATGGCATAGAATTGGGCTGACAGTCCATGTTTGTTAAAGCAGTTAATAAAGGTGAGAGGAGGTGGAGGGCACTGAGAGGCTCCTGGGGGTTAGCTTTCTGCCCTTTCTGCTGCTGATGTAGGAGTTTTCGTAGAATAGCTACCACGCTCTTGTCTGTGAACCAACTGCTCATTAGCTTGCAAGGCAGCATTAGGTGGAAAAGTCCACAAAGGGATGCATGAGCCTCCAGGTGGTGGAGGGGAATAAATTTTAAAGTATTAAGGCTCCAAAGACCCAAGATTTGTCTGCAGCAGATGTCTGTCTGTAATGCTAAGCATGTTGGACTGAAGAATAAAACTGTCTGCTTTTATTTTATGTGGGGGAGTGCATCATTTGGAGATGAAGTCAGTCTGCCTATGGCTGGGTGGATAAGTTAAATTAATGTCTTGAATCTCATGATTCATTTTTACCTTGTGCAAGAAGCAGAAGTGGTAATTGTGTGCACAGGCAGAGATTTAGAACAGAATCATGCCTTTGCAGATAAGGCATTTCAGGAGGCCAATGAAGGTAAGAGGGAAAAGAAATGCACAGAAGGAAGTTTTAAGAAAGATTAGTTCACGCGCATTAACCTAGACTGGGTTGGATTTTCCTCTTTGGGGATGGAGCAGCTGGATGCTTGGCATACGAGCAGTGCTATGTGAACCATGGACTCTTCCATCACCTGGGTCAGTCCCCACCTAAGCAGGAGTTCCCTGGCTGGTGCCTTTTGCAGATCATCCGTGCTTCCCTACAAAGCTGCCCTGAAGAAGCTCCATCGTCAAGTAGCTCTGATATAAAGTCCTGCAAGGACTCTTCAGTCTATACCTGGAACAGCAAATAGATAGGCTTGAATTTGCAAGACAATTTCAATTACTTGATGGTGCTGCCTAGAGCGGAAGGACTCCAAGGCTGAGTCTGGGGCAGGGGAAGCAGTGATTGATTACCAGTGTCTGTCACAGAGGAAGAAAGATGAGGAGTGGTAGGTACCCTGAAAGCCAAAAATGTTCAGCATTTGTTGTCCCTGGACTAGACTTTTCAGTTAATTAGCTCAACTTTCACTTATTTAGCATCCACAATGTACCAGTTGTGGTCCTAGGGGCTGGGGATGGTTATTTACTGGCCCTTCTTGCCAAATTGGAGAGGTAGCCCCTTATTCCATCTTGTGATACATCTCAGTCCCCACCTCCACCCCTGCTCTGGGTCCCCCAAACCACTTTTTCTCTTTACTCCCATTTCCTATTCTATTACTCCTCAATTTTCCCTTCTTCTTCTCTACCTTAACATGTCAGAAAGCCCCACGATTTGGTCCTGCACCGCCATTTCTCCTGTCTCACTCTAGACAGCCACATCCTGTTCCAAGTCTTCAAATGCCATCTCTATACCAAGGACACCCGAGTTTGTGTCTGTAGCCACAAAGGGAAAGTTATATAACAGTCTGCTATCGGACATCTCCATGTACACACTAAACTGCACCTCAAGCACAACACATTCGAAGGAGAACTCTTGATTCCCGTACCGCCTCCATCCCCCTCATGCCTTTGCCAGACTTCCCATCTCAGTAAATGGCACTACGGCAAACTCAGGTGCCCTTGCCAAGGAAACGGGGTTGTTCTCCTTCCCTTCCCTGCCCTCACCGAAAACGTCAGGTGTTCCAGTCAATCCCGCCTCCAAAACTTCTCCCCAGTCTTCCCAAATCACTCTGCCCCTTGCCCACCGTCCTGACCCCGGGCCATCCTCACTCTTGCCTGGGTTACGTCAACAGGCTCTCTGCTTTCTCTGCTTCTCTGCTGGCCCCCCTTCAGCGCCTGGAGAAGGAGAAGTTTTAAAAATAAATGTCAATAAGATCATGTAAATTCGTTGTTTAAAATTCTCCAAAGGCTTCCGTGTAAGAAAAACCCCAACCCCTTTCCCAGGTTTACAGGGTCCACTTCCGCCTTTGGTCACCCCGTAGACCTCACTGCCCCTACTTTCTTCAGTCACTCACTAGCCTGCTTTCTATCGCTCCAGAAGTCATGCATATTCCCTCCTTGGGGACTTCACATTGTTTATTTCTCTTTCTAGAATATTCTCTCTGATCTTTCTGTGGTCGATTCCTTCTCATTTAGGTCTTAGCTTAAATTGTACCTTGCAGCATATCTTTTTCATCTCTCGTCTGGATCGCCATAATCACCTCCCTGCTGGCCTCTCTGCCTCCCTGTCTTCCACTCCCATCCCTCCTCCACACTTAGCAGATTTCTGCCTGGTTGACTCAGCCGTACGTGGTCCAGCCCCCGCCCAGCCCTCCAGCCTCATCTTTCCTGGATTCTTTGCCTCACACACAGTGCTTGCTGCTCTCCCTCGCTCTACTGTGGAAGTCTCTGAGCCATTCCTCTTGTCAGGCACTCTCTCCCGCCCCTTCTTCTGGAAAACCTCTACTCCTCCTCTAAGACGCTATTAGGGAAGTGTCGCCTTACCTGGAAATGCCGTTCCGACTCTCTCCTTACCTGAAGTCCATCCACTGCCTTCTGAACTGGGATTCTGAAGGCACTTGGGAACGGTTTCATTATCTTGCTACCTGTTTTTGTTTTTGTTTTCGTTTTCCTTCCCTAGTGCTCTCCTGATCGCCCCCTTGGAAGCAGGGATCACGTACCTGTGGACTTGTCTTTATCCCCAACTCACAGCACAGATCTTTGCATCGCAGGAAACCTTACTTACAGGATTTCTGGAAGGCGGTAGTTGGGTGGCATTCTGCTGGGGTGGATCGTAGCCAGTTTTCTCCCCAAGTCCAGAATTCACGCGCTCTGAGTGAGGGCTGGCCTCTGGGGACAGAGTGAACGATGCACCCTGAGGCAGAAAACAGTGCTGGTGTACGCCCCGCGGAGGATTCCGGTCGGTGCTCTCAGGGCAGTCCCGTGAGCACGGCCCGGCTGTGCGGTTTGCATCCCGCGGCAGCTCAGCCCCCAGTGACTGACCCGTGGGCCTAGGAAAGGACAAAGCACCAGCTGAAGTTGCAAATGAATGAGAAGGACGGGAAATTATCTTCAGGAATTATCGCTGTGTTCGACCTCGGTATGGCCGCCGCCCTACCTGGGGACTGCCTCTCACATGCAGTGGAGCCTAACTGGCCTTGTTTCCCTTTCGTGACCCTGCCCATCCCCGGTCACACCCGATCGAGCCAAGAGTGGGCATCCGACCCCACCGGGGCCAATGGGATTCTCTCTCTCCTAGAATTTAGGAATTAAAGTAGAAAACACAGAGCCTGGAAGGTGAAGTCACTGACTCAAGCTAATAGGGCATCTGCCTACCCAAGGGTCCAAGGGACCGATATGTTAAGGTTGCGGGGCTGAAAGCCATGACACAATAATCACATGGCAGGACACTGGCTCGGAGGAGCTCCAGACATAATAACACGCTGTGATGTTTGCAGTGTGGAGGTGGCACTTGTGAGCTGCCCCACCCACTCGCACCCTGCTGTTCCTACAGCACCCTAGTGTGGCTGCATACCTGGCCTCAGGTGTCACAGCTATTCTATTGCTTCCAAATTTGGTTGGGTTCAATCATTGCACTCTTCTTCTCAAACAATTCAGTCTCTCTGAGGTGGGAGGATGTCTTCCCCCTCTGCCCCAAGCATGTTCCCAGGAGAGCCTTAGCTGGGCAGCGCTGGTCCAACTTCTGCAGCTGGCTTGAAGGCATTGCCCTCCGAATGCCACCTGAAGGTTACTTGAATAAGAATTCCTTGATGCACTTGTGAAAATGCAGGTGGCTGGGCCGCTCACAGATCTGCTGAAGCATGGCCTCGGCAGCACCGGCAGGCTCCCCAGGCGGTGGGGGCTGCCGGCCTCAAGGCTTCGCTGGGGTTGGAAAAAGTGATGAATTAGGCTGGGCGATAGTGGTTTCCTGTCCCTGCTGAAACCTTTTCTAGCTGGGCAGTTTTGGTACATCATCTCTCAAGAAGAGGAAATGTATCTTGTTTATATTTATCTCAACTCAGCATCTGGAACATAGGTGGCCCTTAACTAGTGTTGAGTGAATGAACGCATGCATGAGTGGAGTTTCACTGACACCGTAGGTGTTGAGGGAGGTGGCTCAGGGAAAACACCTGTGCAGTGTCCTGCCATGGTAGGTGCTCATCAGGTGCACCCCCTTGTCACCTGTGGGTCACTTGAGTCAGCATAGGTGTTCAGAGACTTTGCTGAGGCCCAGAGGTGATAGGTGCTTTGGGGAAAACCCATGGTCCCCTTTTTATTCTGCTCCTTGTGGTTGTCTGCTCTTGTCCTGGGAGCTGCCATCTCCAGGAAGGACAGCAGAGACCAACCACAGAGGAGAGGGCTCTGGCTGCCAATGTGCCTGCCATCCTGGGGCTTGGGAGGCCACCCAGGGGTGCCGGGGCTGTGTCCAAAGGTGCAAGAGCATTGTGGCCAGTAGCTAAAGGTGGGGATGTAGGTGGTTAAGTTGGGGACTTAGGGTCCTGGACATGAATAAATGAACCCTGATCTTAACACATGTTACCATTGGGAAAAATAGCTGATTTCTCCTAGATTCGATGTTTTTCTTTTCTTTTTTTTAAGTCTATGAAAAGGTCAAAGAGCAGCTTCCCTATCTACTCTTAGCATTCTTGTGAGAATCAAAAGAGGTAATGATGTAATTATTGTTTCCCTATACAGACCATATGGCCATGTTTTCTGCTGAAAGTGTGGTCCACAGACCAGTGGTGTTGGCTCCCCTAGGAACTTGTTAGACATGCAGAATCTCAGGCTTCACCCACACTTAGTGAATCGGAGTCTTATTTTAACATGAACCCTAGGTGATTTCAAACGCACATTAAGTCTGAGAAGTAAAGAGCAAACAATTATAAGGAATTTTTAGCTCTCCACACATTTCCTTTTTTTTTCTCTAGAGAACTCTTCCAGAGAAAGGAAATGTGTTTATTTATCTCTGTTTAGTCCCTAGAATGTAATTGGCCTTTACCTAGTGTTGGGTGAGTAAATGAATGAATGAATGAATGATCTCACGCACACCCACTGCTCGGAGCTCTTGACCCAATATTTCTCCTGCTGTAAGAGCAGGATGTGTACGTGCTGATCGCAGCTGCCTCCCAGCCAGCTGGTGCCAACCACAGATGCAGGCATTTAGTGTGTGATTAAGGGCAGAGCAATCCACTTAATGTGGGTGGCGGAAGATACTTGGCAAGGACCAAGGGACAGGGGTTAAATTTTAGTTTCCAAAGATAATGTCTTTCCCAATTCTTTAAAGCCTTCAATAACTTGGATCCCACCCAGATGGGAATCAGATTTCTGAAGACAGGATTCTGTCAATAGGACTCTCGCTCATTTTTGTAGCAGATTCATGCCTCCAATAATCCGTTCGGGTGTTCACGGAACGGGATGTGGAGGGCTTGTCCAGCTGCGTCTTTGCTGAGCTGAGACCAACTAAACCTGACATCTATGAAGAAGAAATGGTTTTTGTTTACTAGGTTTTACCACCAGCTAAGTTAATTAAAGAGTTAATCTATCCCATCGTTCAACAGCTACTACAACGCTTGCCCTGGGGTTTCCATAGTGAGCACACTAGCAGTCCCTGCTTCTAGCAAGTAATTGCCAGGTGGTGAGGATGGAATATGAATCAAGCAATTATAGTGAGGTTTGAGGAAGTACAGGCTGATAGAGGGGACGTGGAGGCCGACTTAGTAAGGGCCGAGGGTGGAGATGTAGTTCCTGCAGGAAGTGACCTTTAGGCTGACACTCGAAAAGATGAGTAGGAGTTAAGCCCTTGGGGGAGGAAGGAGGAAATGAAGCGGGTACTAAGCACAGCAGGGATCAAGGCCCAGAAGCAGGAGAGAGCACACTCTCGCAATGGCAGTAAAGCATTCATGTGCTGGATAGCCAGTGACCGTGTGTGGGCTGCTTGTGGGTCTCTCTGTGAGGTGTGGAATATAATGAGAGATGAGGCCGGAGAGCTAAGCAAGGGTGGGACCTCACAGGGTCCTGTGAATCCTTCTAAGAAATTTCCATTTCACCCCCAGGCCAATCTAGGAAATCGCTGGAAGTGGGTCTGATTCAGTCTCCACTTCTCCCGCAATGGAGAAGTGCAGCAATGGGAAGGGATTATTCTCTGGTCTGCATGCCTCGTCTTGTCCCCTGGGACTCCCAGTCTCAGCCTGGCGACTGCTTCTTGCTTTGCATCCTTTCACGCTCACCACAGAAGGGTCCTAAGTGTTGCCTTGTGCATGCACTACACGACAAAATAGTATTTCTGGACCAAGACTTCATCAGTTGAACTCTCCGGGCACATTGCTTCCTGTCTGTCTACTGCAAGGGCCTTCTCTCTGCCATCTCTTTTCCTGGGTTTCCCCTGCCTGGAGGCTCCAACAAGGACACTGACAGCTCTGGGCGTGACCCGCAAACAGCCGCCCTGCTGGGCCTCAGCAGCCACATCGCCATGCCCACTGTCCTGGCAGCAGAAAGCCAAGTCATTTCTGTCTAATCACTGCATACCCATCAGTGCGCCAGCCCCACTTACACATGCCTTCATTGCCAAGGTTCTCATTGCGAGCCATTAGTATCAGAAGGTTTGCATGAGGCAAGGGGGCCAGAACACAGGACTCAGGGTGGAAGAGGTGGCTTGACTTGTGGCCCCTTTCTACCCTCACTCTGTGACCTTGGATGGGTCACCTGGATCTCGGTTTCCATAGCTATAAACGGGGACAAACAAGAGCACTTGCCCTGTCTCTTCTCAGGGGGGTACTGAGACGAAACAAGATCCCCCCAGGGAGTGCCTGTGAACCTCTATGGAGGAGTGGGCTTCCTGTGGCCCTCTGGGCGCTGCCGGCACAGCCGAAGGCAGCTAGGAGCCTGCAGCTGTGCATTTCTCACCTTCCGCAACTAATCACTGCCCGCCACCCCCCCACCCCGCCCCCGTCTGAGGCTTTCAAATTAGGTTTTATTTTGCCATGACTCCTGCACTCAATCACTTAATGGACGACCCAATTAGAAACCATTCGTCCAAATGTAAACATTGTTTTAGGTCATCATTGTCGAGAGCAAATAATTTTTGGTGACACAGCCCACTCTGAAACATTTTCTTTCTGGTGGACCTATGGCATGCACACCCAATTGCTCCCCTGGTATGTAATTATCTCCTCAAGCTACTCACTGGTAGTTTTTTGAGATGTTAATGGAACATCATTGATTTCCAGTTCATTTTAGAGTCCCTGTTTTCTTCTAGATTTTTTCCTCAGGAATCTTTAAAGATAGATAGATAGATAGATAGACAGATAGATGAAACAAAAGAGCCAGTGATGGTTCCTCTTCAAATAATTGCCCTCCCCAATCCAAAACACTGACATCACAGCACAAAAGGAAGGTAAAGCTTCAAAGCATAGTGTTGAAAATGGAATTTAGAGGTTTTTAAAAACTCACGGCATCTTCTCCTTGAAATGATCCTCACCGTCTCCTTTTAGGTCCACTATACGTGGTGGGAATTCCTCCCCGTAGACAAGAACCCATGCTGGAATATCTAGACACTTAAATCTAGGTCACGTGAAAGGCAGCATAAGGGATCCTTCAGAAGAGATGGACGCCTCACGGGTCACACCCTCCCTAACACTTTGCCCCAGGGGCACCTCCTTCATGTGCAAATGGGGCTTCTTTCTCTTTGCTTACAAGTGGTACCCATTTCCTCTCCCATCATTTTCCATTTAATGACACTTTTTAAGCTTTCTTATCTATCTCCCCTAAGCAGACCATGAGCCCCTGCAGCCAGGAGCTGGGTCTCATTCATCTCGGCAGGCTTAATGACTAACTTCTAGATAGAAGGAGGCAGGGACGCCCCCTCAGACACTCATCAGCCTTCACCCTGGTGAGGGAGACAGCCTCCTAACTCATTTTTAAAAATTCTTTATTTTTAATTTACCCAATCTCTGCACCGCCCTTTCCATCAGAGCCAGCGGAGTTTTTAAGAAGTAAATCAGATCAGTCCTTCCCCTGCTTAAACTCCTCTGATGGCTTCTCTAGCCCTCTGGGCGCGTCCAAACTGCTTCACACGGCCCAGCAGCTCGTCATCATCTGGACCTGGCTTAGTTCTCTAATCACATCTCCATCCCCCCCTCACGGCCAAAGCTCCGTCCACCAGCGAGTAAACCGTGGTAATTCCCCGAACACGTCCCACCGACATTTACTGAGCACTTGCCCCGCCAGGTGCTTCCTGATAACTCCGCCCGCATTCTTAGTAAACCTTGAGGCAACCTCATGGGATGGCTCCTATTATCCCCATTTCGCAGACGAGGAAACAGATTTGGAAACCAAAGGTGACGTGCTCCACGCCGGGGAGTTAGTTAAAGGCAGTTCAAGGCCGATAGCCAGGCCCGAGACTCTAGGGCCTGAGATTCTAATTGCAAGGGCCCAAGAAGGCTTCGCCAGACAGGTGGAGTTTGTACTCAGTTTCAGAGGATAAAATAGTTTGGCATAGTGGAGAGAGAAGGGCTGTCCTGAGCAGGGGAAACACCAGTCAGGCTGGCAGCGGGGAGGCCCAGGTACATCTTGGGGAAGGGAACGGATCCCTTCGGCTGAAGCAGAGGATCTGGTCAAAGGGGTGTTGGGGACATGGGGGAAGGGCCTGGAATGTGCAGGGAGGCCAGCTGCGGTGCTGGGCTGAGAAGCTGGGCTGAGTCTGGGGGATGGTCTGAAAGACGTGGATCACCTTCTGGCAGATAGGTGGTCTGATTCCAGTGCAGATGGTTTGA
Source organism: Mormoops blainvillei (assembly GCA_004026545.1). NCBI lineage: Eukaryota > Metazoa > Chordata > Mammalia > Chiroptera > Mormoopidae > Mormoops > Mormoops blainvillei. The sequence continues at coordinate 84,874 of PVJD01003727.1, read as the reverse complement.
ACAGGGGGAGGGAGCCAGTCTGGACCGCCCAGTAAGAATGCTTTTGCAGAATCCCTGACAGGAGACAAGAAGGGGGTGTGCAATTGCAAAGAAAGGGCTGATCCCACAGGCACTGAAAGCCACCTTGGGCTATAATTTGTTTTTTGATGACATGGCTGATCCTGCTGTTATTGATATCTGGGGACCTCAGAGGCACTTTAGAGTCACCCCCTGGGTGGCCAGAGGCCTCTGTGTGGCACAGAAAGAGCCCTCCTTAGGGTCAGGCCCGGTCCTGCCCCACTGGTGGGACAGCCTCAGGCAACTCCGGCAGCTTCCCGGGCTTGTTTTCCGCTCTTGGTTGTCACAGTGATGGGCTCACTTGCCCAGGCAAACAGAAGTGTGAGCGTAGCATAGAACGCTCCCCCAGGACGTTCGGAAGATAGCCAGGACCGCGCACCAAGTGCTGGGGGAAACACGAGGTCATCCCCACCCTCCGGATGAAAACTCCAAGCGAGAGGCCACTGATCACTGCTTCTGCTGAGTGAAACGGTGCGCACGTGTATTAAAGACCTCTCTCCAAGGAAGGGGGAGACACGGGCCTGTGGCGAGCGAGCATCCTGGCCAAAATGCAGGTTAGTCAGTTTACACAGAAAGAACTCACTGTGCTGACTTGGGCTCCACCCGCCCTTCGGGTCCTGCGCACTGGGTCACTCAACCTGTTCAAAACAAGCCAGAGGCCTCCAGAGCCTTCAGCAGGAAGGAAAGCAACCAGTTGGAACCTCCTAAGTGAGGGTTCAGTCAAAGCCGACTTTAGTAAGGGCACAAAGCCAACACATAGTAGGACTGCAGTGAATCCAATCAAAATCAGCCTGAGAAAACTCGTTTATTTAAAAACATTCGTTCTTTCACTTACTCATTTCCTCAGCATCTTATAAACACTCACTCCCTGTGTGGGTTCACTTGATTCTTGAAGTGAACAGATTTTCAGCTACTTATGGGGAAGGAATGCATCTCATTTATCCATGTGTCACCAGCGGGCCTCTACAGTCTTTCTGGAACTTCCTTATATAGACATTTTTGCCTAATCATATCAGTATGTATGTAAATACATATACATGTTGCTGTTATATGTACACTGGAGGAATTCATGTCAAACTCATTAGTGACTATTTCTGGAGAGTGGGATGAAAAGTGGGTGGGGCCCTTATTTCAGGACCATTGAAAAGGGGTGTGATTCTGTACTTCATACATTTAAACAGAAAGTAACAAAAATAGAGAAATTATGATACCGTAGTGATCTTTAGTTTCTTTTCAGGGTTTTTATTTATTTTTCCAAAATGTCCAAAATGGATGGCCATGTCTTTTATATTCAAAAAATTTCGAATGAATTGTGGACGATTTAAGAAATATCGAAAGCATAAAGGAGAAAAGAAAAATGTCCCACATTTTACCAATAAGAAAAAATCACAACTTATATTTTACTTCACAAAGTTTGTTTTATAATTTTTAATCTTAAAATGACATTTGTTCTTCAAATAATTTTGAGTAATGCAGAAATATATGAGAAAGAAAATCAAAATCACTTCTAACATTGCACCCAGAGATGACCCACTGTTGACATTTTGTACATTTTCTCTCTGCATTTCTGTATATTAACTACAATCATAACTGCCACATAGTGAGTACCTACTTTGAGCCAGGCAATGTGCTAAGTGCTTGTCACACATTATCTCATTTAATTTCCACATAAGCCTGGGGTGGAATTTGTCTGTCGCATCTCACAGAAGATACAAACCAAAGGTTAAGGAGCTTGGATCCATTATGAAGTGAACCTAATGTTGACTGACTCCAAAGTGTCCTCAATGACTCTCTGTACTCCTTCGAAGTCACATGTACAGTCACGTGCATGTACCCCACCTACATACACCTGCTGCAGACACAGACACACGTGAACTGTGACGACATTGTATCTTCCATTTTGCCTTCTGTTTTATTTTTTACTTAACATTATATGGTGAACATTTTACGACGTCATGTAAACATGTTTTTAGAAAGTGGTTTGATAAACCTGGATTTTTTTTTAAGTTAAATTTTAAGCAAATCAGTCTTGAAGCTCTATTCTTCGTAGACGACTGGCCTTGGTTGTCAGGCCTCCACGCCTACTACGTAACCGGTCCTCCCAGTCCCACCTCCTGGCTCTCCTCCCCCGCCTTTTCCTCACCCATCTCTGCCTCCTTCTCAAGCTGGGAGTTGGAGACGGTGGACACTGGACTCAGCAGCTGTCAGAGGAAGCTGTCAAAGTGCCTGCACTTTGTGACCAGACCTCATAGGAGAACGGTTTCATGGTCTCCAAGCCCTGCTTACCTGTGTGCATGTCGCATGTGTTTCATGTCAATAACCCTATATGGTTGAGCAGGCATTTTCACATCAAGAAATTTATGACAGGATAAACGACGAGGTACTAGAAAACCCCCAGTAAGGGTTGCCACAAAAATTAGGGCACAGAGCACCAAACTTTTAGTTGAATACAAACTGTTCACATCTAAAGGGGAGCAGATCACTGCAGGCCTCCCCAGTTGCCATATGCTAATGATGTGTGCTGGGGATTCCCAGGGGGACACAGAGTAGCAGGGATTCTCGAATGTACTTGATGGAGAACCTCTTGGGAGGGAGGCAGCTTTTTTTAGCCGGCTGGTGTTCTGTAATACCCAGTTTGAGAAATACTAATGTCTTATAGGTTTTCCGTATAATGTTAATCCCATAATTTAGTTTCTTTCAACTGCTAATTAGTTCCTTGCTACTCAAAGCACAGTCCTTAGACCCATGGCATGAGGAATCTTCTAGGAGCTCCTTAGAAATACAGAATCTGCATTCCGCCTGCCTCTCCCCTCCCCCAACCACAGATTCAGAAAATCTGCACTGTCATTGAATTTCCCAGGTCCCTCACAGACACGTTAAAGTTCAAGACAGATGCACTGGTGTTAATTAAGGACACAAAGGCTTTTAATGAAAGGACAGTCATCCTATAGGGTTTATGTAATGTCATACACATGTATGTCTCATACACGTGTTTAATTTAAAGTAGATGGGCACAGGAAGGGGAAGATGGGCTCGAACGCTCCTGGCCACGGAGCACGGTCTCTGCGGGCGTGTTCCACTCAACAATGACCCCCACCAACTGTGAGCCCCGGGCTGCTCCCGAGCCCTTTTCTTTTCCCTTTTTAGGGAGCAGGCAGCCTCCCAGCACGTCCGCATCGGAGCCGGAGCGACACGCGGCCACATCCCATTAGCTAATAGCGAGGCCCCTAGAGAGGGGTTTCAGCTGGGAACACGCAGCTAAAGCCCCTTTAATGGCCTAGTCAGCTGTCGGGGCTGTAAACACGTCTCTCCCCATTCAGAGCCGTTTGCCCCTCTCTGTGACCTCTCGTGGCTCGGACCCTGGCCACGTGGCCCAGATGGCATAATCTGTCAGGCCAAAGCAGGTGACAGTGGGGCTTGCTGTTAGGTAATCAGTGACTATAATTAGCTGGGGTGGAAGCGATAATGGGACCAACTGCAGGGCGGGGGCTCCCCCTTCCTCTTCCCCTCCCCTGCTCATATGATGTTTCTAGCACAGCGAGTGTGAGTGTGCGTGAGAGGAAGGCAGGGGCTTCGGCCTCAGTGAGGAAGGTTAGCGCTCAGCTCCAGCAATTTAGCAACTGAATTGCTTGCCAGCTGATCAATTTCATTTCATGGAAGCAGAAATCTGTGATTCTGTTTGGTAATTAGTTAGCTCCAAGGGCCTTGTAGGACCAAGGACCGGGGGGAGGGGCTGTAGAGAATTAGAACATGATTCTTGGGGCTCAGACCCACAGGCATTCAGACCGTGGCTCTGCCACCCACCAGCCAGGCAGCTTCAGGCTGGTCAACCAGCCTCTTCCATCCCACAGCAGAGATCACACAATGGGCCTCCTGGGCCATTGTCAAGGTTAAGTAAATATCACGGCCAATACCTCCTGAAACACACCAGACATACAAAATACAGTAGGAGCGGAACGACCAACAAACCTAAAAATTGTTCCTAACTAACAGAGTAAGTTCTCTTGAAATGCAGTTATGTTTATCACAAAGCAGTTGAGAAATGAAGTCGGCTTCACTCGTAACTTCTATTAGGAGGAGACAGGTCCCTGCATTTTCTACATCAAAATGGAAGAGATGGGGGAGGGCAGTCAGCTAATGAACACTGGATCATTGTTTACTGTTTGTCCCTGCGTCGTTGGCAGTCGATGGCTGTTTTCTAACACAGCACATATTGTGGGAAACATTTTTGAAGCTTGTTCAATTTGGATTAGTTTGAAGGTCTAAAGTAAAACTTCTCCATCTTTTATCTATTCTCCTCCCTCAGAACTAGTTTCTTCTTTTCCCTCCCTTTGTTAAAAGTAAATATACCTCTAGAAAGGCAAAAAATAAAAACCACCTATAATCCCAGAAATAACCAGTTAACAATCTGGTATGTATTCTTCTCGATCCATGTCGAAATAGCTATTTTTTTTCCACCAAATTGGTCATATTTGTTCACTTGAAACATGATGTTTTCCCCCTCACTTAATATGTTAAATCTTATTTTGTGTCGGTAGGTACATTTCTAAGCATCCTCCTGTTCCGGATTTTCTATTACAGGTTATTGGCTCAATTTGCCAAGAATTCCACCAATCTTTTTCCATCACCTTTTTTTTTCCCTCAACTGAGATAATTCACATACCATGCAACGCACTCTTTTCAAGTACATAATTCACTGACTTTCAGTGAATTCAGTATATAGTCACAAGTTTGGGCAATATAACTGTTTTCTAATTCAAGGACATTGCCGTCACCCCCAGAAGACATCTCGTGTCTGTCTGCGGTCACTCCCGGTTCCCTCCGTTCTCCAGCCCCTGGCTCATAGTCACTGCAACACTGTTGAGATACCATGATTTACTGACCCAGTTTCTCGCCATTGGATGTAAACTCCTTCCAACTATGTATGATTTGAAACAATACTATAATGATCTGTTTGTGAAATTTTGTCTAATTATACTTTTGAGCTGTTTTATTTTGAAAAGGAGTGTTACATTTTTGAATGATGTGGAAAATTTAGAATGAAAACAAATCCCCAATTCTGCAGAATTATAAACATTCTGTGGGGATTTCCTGAGTGTGGTCACTACAGAACTGCTTTTGCAAATACTGCCCATGGAATTTGCCAGATGTTGAGAGTTGTGAAATTATATTACTGGACATTGTCACAGTAGGTAAATTCCTGACTCCCTCTCTTTGAGTGACAGTCACCTTTTTTTGTCTTCCGGAGCAGCATTTGAGCCTGGTGGAAAGAGGGGCAGGTGGAAGGGTGTGGGGTGCAACCAGTTCTGTTTAGTTTCTGGAAGTGATTCTTAAAATTTGACTTAAAAAATAAACCTTAATCTGATATAAAAGGAATCTGGTAACTATATCTTAATGACCTTACATACATTTATATATACAGGTCATATTTAAGAATTCCCTCCAGTAACAATAATTGGTATTATAATAATTCCCAAGAATTAGAAATTCATTGGATTATGAGGACCAGCTGCTGTGCAAAGTGTTTCACGTGAGATACCTTATTCAACAACCGTGTGACATCATCTATAGGATTGTTAAGAACTGGAGGTTGGAACTATTTCACAACCTAAATGGTGGTCAAGCAACAAGCTCTCCTGGAGTCCACTTTGACACCTCTGTTGTCCCTTAGAAAGTTGCCCCTTCCCAGTGCCTGACTCACCCCTGCACGCTGTCCCACCCTGTCTCAATGACAAAGCCAAGTTCTTCAGATCTTCCCTGAGGTCCTACATCCAGAAAAAAGTAGGGGGACCCTGTGCTTCACTGGAGAGAATGAGATTCGTGTCTTCATTCTGCCACTTGCCATGGGCATGTTACTTAACTACTCCGTGGCTCAGTTTCCCCATCTGTGTAATGGGGTACGAGTATCGACTAGATGTATTTGTGGTGACAGTTAAATAATTGTTTGAAATGAAGAGTGATACACATTTAAGTGCTTCATGATTGCTGCGGTAGAGATGGCCTGGCCTTGTGGTGACACGTTGACACCGAGCCTGTCCCCTGAGGTCATTCCAGAAGAAGCTTAGGTGGTCAGCAAGCTCTACCTCATCCTTTCATGTCTGGGAAGAGAAAGGTCTGGAGAGCCCGAAGGCTTGTCTAAAGGCTCACTACTTTCCAGGTGAACTTTTGTAGTGATTCTATATAGTGATCTGCTAGGTTTTAGGGTTTGTTTGTTTGTTTGTTTTTCCAGAACAAAGGCCGCAGTGGCTTAGGAAGCTCGCGTCAGAAGGCAGAGCTCTATTTCTGTTCTCCATGCTTGTGGGGTTCCCGTATTCATTCCTTGGCCTCATCCACAGTGCAGGGGGCACTGGACCCCTCTGCGGCATCTGGCAGGTGCTGGGACCCGACATGTGTTTAAACCCCCAGTGTGAGTGAGTCACTGCATCCTCAGTGTGTTCTAACAATCGTCTTGTGAGGAAAACCTGCTCTAACCCGCTTTGCAGATAGGGAGACTGAGGCAGAGAAATAAGCCCGGCCCAACGTTGCAGAGATATGAAAGGGCAGGATTTAGGAAAACTGCGCCAGGATCAAGAGCTCTTCCACCCGCTCACCGTATGGCCTTGGGCAAGTTACTTATCTCCTGCTGCCTCCAGTAATAACAGCGCTCACCCTAAAAGGTTGTGAGGAGGGGTATTAATGCTTGTAAAGTACTTGGAAGAAGGTAGTAGGAGCTCAATAAATGTCAGCCTGACACGAAACAAAGAAAGCAAAATACGATGTGGCTTTGTCTGTGTCCAAAGCTCGCGTTCTCTCTGCTGTTCCCTGCGGCCTCAAAAGGAACCAGGCGATCGAGTTCCTACCAAGAAACCTGAGCAAGATTCCGGATTGCAAGGCGCTGCAAAGTGTGGCCTAGTTAGAAAGTGCACTCATTCACACACACACACACGGTTACTTTTAATAGCTGGTAAGAGCCAGAGAAAATCCAATTACAGATGAATCAATCGATTAAAAAGAAAGGGGGTAGAAGAAAAGAAAGAATGTTGGAGAGACACGGAGCCAAATTACCACTGGATAATAGAATTAAGGGTCTGTAGAAGGAACTGGGAGAAATGACAAAGAGGTAGGGCTGGGGACTTGGTCACAGCTCTGTAATGATGATTCTTCCTTGGCCCCTTGACTCCAAAGAGCAGTTACTGGGCCAGCAGTGTGCCATTGGAAAGAGCTGGAATTGTATTTGGCAAATTATAGTTTTGCAAAGAAATGAACCACATGTGGCCTCCGGAATAAGAGGATTATGTTTGGGTTAAAGGAATGTTCTCAGTTCAGGATGAAAGCAGAGGCCCAGATATCACAACTACTGGAGGGGAAGGTGAAAACTTGTCTTTTGTTTGTTTGTTTTTGGTTGACAAAGATACAGCCTTAGTTCATAGTTTTCTGATTTTCTGTATCCTAAAAAATCTTTTCTTGCCTCTCAAAGAAATATCTCATAATAAGGAGAATCTCTGCCTTGAACACAAACGCTTAAGAAAAAAAAAGCCACATGCATTTTTAACTTTATTTTCTATTTTGGGACAGGGGGATGAGAGGGAGGTGGGGCTGCTAATCCAGCAGTAATCTCTACAGCTGTGTCTATTATTGGTGGGCTCGGGACTAACATCCGTTTCTGTGTACTTGTGGAAAGACGTATTAACTAGGCCACGTAAAGAGCCAGTGCATCTATAAATAAATTAAGGCGGCTGCGCACAGCGCGGTGGTTGCCCCTCTGGCTGAGGCCTCGTGGGCCCTGCTATGCAGCTGTTCACTCTGTGCCTGGCCGGGCCTGCTCCACTGTGCTCGATGCTACCTTGGCCGGGCAGGTGGCGGTGGCACGTGAGGGACTGACACCCTGGCCAAGGGTGGGCTTCTCCGCGGCTGAGGGTCCTTTAGCCTCTGACTCAGCCAGTGCAGGCGACCAGGCTGCAGTCACTTCATGGGAGCCAGCTGCGCCCAGCCCAAGCTTGGGCTGGGCAGGGTTAACCGATGGTGGTTTTGGGGTGTGGGAGTGGGGAAGGGAGAGGAGGTGGCAGGGACAGACAGATCAAGAACAACAAGATTACTGAATATGTGAGATTAAACAGAGAAAAGGCAGGGCGGGGAGACAGAATAGGAATAAAGGGAGCTTTTTTCAGAGTTTGGGAGCCTGATCCTTCTTTCCCCACCCCAGGCTGCTCCCTCCGGAACGGGCATGAAGGACCCGCAGTTCTACTGGCAGCTTTTTCTCCTGCATGCTCAGAGATTTAAAAAAATAAAGAAAAAGACAAAAAGCAGCCCTTTCCACTAGAGAAACTGGGCAAAAAGCTTCTATCTGCTTGGTAGTCATCTTGGGATTTCGTGAGGATCTGGTCCTGGAAAGCCTCCGTACTCGGAGTGCGTTTCAACACCAGCGGCTCCCGTTGGAAAAGGAGTCTCGGGCCCTCCCGGCCAGACCCACTGAATCAGAGGCTGCCGTTACGCAAGGTTCCCAGGGGGCTGCATGCACATTCTATTTGAAAGGCTCTGGTCTCCAGCACGGGTTCTTAATCCTGGCTGCACGTTAGAATGACCTGAAGTTGTGGGTTGACTCGTGTTTTCCAAAAAAAAATGTTGAAGTCCTAACCCCCCAGGACCTGTGAATGCGACCTTGTTTGGAAATAGGGCTTCTGCAGATGCTCAGCAACGGTTGGGATGGGCCCAGTCCAGTGTAACTTATAAAAAGGGAAGATTTGGACTCAGGAGCAGACAGGCACACGGAGGGAAGGCCACGTGGGGATGAAGGCAGAGGCTGAGGTAATGGCCTATCAGCAGAGGAACATGCCAGGTCTTGGCAGCAACACCCTGAAAGCTGGGGGAGAGGCAGGCAACAGATCCTCCGTCTCATTCTCAGGAGAAACCAATTCTGCCACCACGCTGATCTCGGCCTTCTGGTCTCCAGACCTGAGAGACAATACATTTCTGTTGTTTAAGCTGCCCAGTGTGTGGTACTTTCTTACGGCAGCCCACACAAACTGATAGACCTGGATACTTGGAAGAAAACTCCGGGTTCCTGAGCTCCATCTGACCTGTTTGCAATTAGAGTGCCAAGGGAGGGACCAACAGACCTGTGTTTTCTAAATGTCCTTTGGGTGATTCTGATGTTTAGGCAGCAGTGGTCCTATCCACCTACCATCCAAACTCACTTCACCCTTAGACCCGCCCCGCTAAGAGCAGGTGCTCGCTTGTATGTATCAGTCTGCTTTTCGACTTACCTGATGGGGCAGGCTGATTCATCATGGAAAATTCTTATTGTTTAGAAGAATCCTTAAACAGAGCTGAAGTTCCCTCTATTATAAAGACTGAGAAACTGAGGCCCGGAGGGCTTGAGTGACTTGCCAAGGTCATACAGTCAGGATGGAGCCAGCTACAGATTTGAAGACAGGCAGCTGCCTACGTGCATTCCCCTGATCACTCAAACTGCCCAGGTGACCCAGTAGTTTACAAAGGGCTGAATCGAGACTCCTTCCGACCCTGGGAGACGGAGACCCAGCAGAGTCCCTCTCTTCCCCTTGGACCTGGGTGGTGGGGTGCGAGGTCGGGAGCGGGAATCGTGGGGTCCCATCAGGCCCCGGGGCTATGGGATTTGCCATGTGTGCGTCCAGAATGTGGATGAACCGGGTAGGGAGCCAGGGTGTGGATTTGGTTCCAGCATCACGGCCTGCTCTGACCGTAGCTCCCTGAGTGGCCCTGGGCAGGTCTTTCCAGAAGGGGCTATGAATGCGGCCCAACAGAAAACCGTAAATTTACTTAAAACATTATGAGATTTGTGTGTGTGTGTGTGTGATTACATTTCACAATGTATTTAATGTGAGGCCCAAGACAACTCTTCTTCCAATGTGGCCCAGAGACACCAAAAGGTTGGAAACTCCTATACGTAGGGGTTCCCAGGAGATCACAGACCGGAATATACCTTGTGAAGCTTGAGTTTCATGATTATTATATCCTGGTACAAGAAGAGAAAGGTGTGTCCATGAAAAAAGCTTCTCACTGGGGCCACTTCGACAACTGCTCTTCCTGCCCAGCAGTTTGATTGCTGCTCAGTTTCCGCTAAGCTGTTGCCAGGCTTGAGTGGAAGGGGGTGCATGGAGGATGAGTCGGGGGCAGCCTTCCAGGGAGCCGCTGGTTCAGCCATAGATACTCTCACTCTCCCCCGACACACTCCGTAATCAGCCCAACCTCCAAAATCAACAATGAGTCCCTCCCTCTCTTTCCAATAGGTTACCCCTGAGCTGTATTTTCTTGGGATAGGCAGGAAAAATCTAGATTCCTCCCACCCCCTGGACCCAGTTCATTCATCAGGGTGTAAAAGTCTTGGTGCTATTATTATTCCCATACCCAATTGTTTTTCTCATCGATTCCTTTATCACTCCACAAATATTCCCTTGGTGCTCACTGTGGCCCAGACACTGTGCAGGGCCCTGGGAACTGGAAATGGATTTGTAAGTGTTCCCCTGCTCCAGAAATGTACCAGCAATCTAATCTAAGCATTGCCTGTAGTTCCATGTTGGTTCCCAAGACCGTTTCTGCTTATAGGTCTCTCAGTGAACCTTCTTCTCTTTCCCCCACCCTCTTGCAGTGTGGTGACTAGGAAGAGGTTATAGCTGAGTCATTTATGGCTGTGTGGCCTTGGGCAGATCATAGCCTCTGAGAGTCTATTTACTTACCCTTAAAATGAGACCAACAACAGCGACATAAAATAGGATCATGAATATATACTATGAGACAGGCCGTATTCTAAGTGCTTTACTTATGGCAACTGTTAGCAACATTAGGAAGCAAGTACTGTTAGTGTCTTTGTTCTACAAATCAGGCGACTGATGTACTGAGAAATGCATCAACTTACTAGGCCACAAGAGGAATTATTTTCAGAACCAAGAGTGAAGCCCAGGATCTCTGGCCTTAGAGCCCAGGTCCTTAAGCAGGGTCATAGCCTGCTTCCCTGAGCTGTCCATCACCCCAGCTTAGCTTAGCGGGTAGGTGAACAAGCATGGCACCCTGTGAAGTGCTGTTCAAATGAGTGGGGCATGACGAAGATGGTGATGATGACGAAGAATGAATTACTTCTTTGGTAAAGGAGTGAGCTCTCTCAAAGGGTCTTAAGTTATTGGTTGAGTAATGGGTGGATGGAAGAGGGACAGGGAAAGGAAGGAGAATTATGTATGAAAGACGTAATCCTGCCTAGCACGGAGGTATGGCTATCCCGATTTCAAAATGAGGAGACAGAGACTCAGAAAGGGGACGCACCTCATTCCAGGTAGCGGCGGAGCTTGGCTTTCACCCAAGAACTGCCAAATTCTGAAGCCAGTGCTTGTCGCACATCTTTTTAAGCTCCTGGGCAGACGGAAATCAGCAGTTCTTGAGCGCAGTTAAAGTTCAGTCTTCTTTCTTGTTCTCTTCTTCACTTACCAACAATTTGTGGAGTGACTTCTACACATTATTTATCTTGGAGAACTCGACAAAAACCACTTTATAATCCCTGAGTTTAGGGAGTTGTAGTTCTAAGCTATTAGATGATTTTATCTTTTATAAGAAACAAGACTTACCTATAGAATCCCCACTTTGAATGTGGAGGCCAAAAAATAGGTTTCTCTCCTTTTCCTCCCTTTCACGCTCCTGTTTGTTAGAATCTGGATTTCAGGGCTGCGCCCGGTGCCAAATGGACTTGACTCATATAACCTGTAGATCAATCTAGTAAAGCCAGCTATCTCTTACCAACTTCAAGGTCTCACAAGAATAGGGGCATTAAAAGCAGTGTTATCCCCAATCTCTTTGTCACATCAAGAGATTGGCTTTTCACTATTATGTGCTGGGCTTCTTCTAAGATATCACATATTACAAATCAGCATTAGTTACGATGATGTGGGTGAAGTTAAGTTTGGTGGAAAAATGTAAATAAAGCAGTACAGTTCAAGGATGGTCAAAATCAAAGGTGTGTATTTGTTTTCCCAAGGCAGACATGTACAGATTTAATGAAATTCAATAAACGTGTCCAGAGAAAACCTCAAACTCAAGATAGTTGCACTTCTTTAGAGATTAAAAGGAAAACAGGGCTATTTAGTCCCTAGGATGTGCTAGGCAGTGGGTTCGACCCTTTCACTACATTGTCTCCTATAACTTTTCCAGCAACTCTAACACAAAGACAGTATCATATAATAGGGATGGGGATGATTTGAGATGATGTCGGTAAGACACCAAGTCCATTGTCTGGCACACATCGACTGTTCAGTAGTGGTGGCCATTAGTGCTGTTGCTTAAATCCATCTGATAGAAGAGAAGGCTAAGCCTCAGAGAGGTTCATCAATTCGCCTGTAAAGTGACACAGCTAAGGAACGGCAGAATGGGAGGCTGACACAGACCAAGCTGGCCCCAAGAGCACTCACAAACTTCCTGCAGTGCACAGTGTTCCCAAGTTGCATTATTTTAGTGGAAAGATAAAATAGTACTCTTGATCTATTAATTTTTCTAAAATCACCTAGCATCCTGATTCCCCTGAGACAACCCTGGTCCTGGTCTGTGTTTTTTTCTTTTTCTCTAATTATTTAGTCTCTTTAATCAGAGGCCACCACATAGCTCTTTTTTTGTAGTCCCTGGCTCAGCTGAAAACCTTAAAGGAAATGTGAGAAGCCAGAAAATGCCATCGCTGTCACCATTGCCGCCTGCTGCAGGCTTTTCTTAAGCCCCACACTGACAAGTCCTCCTCTCCGTTGTGACTCACACCCCATCGCTTGCCCCTCCCCTGAGGCCAAGCAAGGTTATGACTCATTCTGGCTTCTGACAGGCTCAAAAGAACCATAAATTTAAGCCCAGTCTTTCAAGGTCAAGGAGCATCCTAGTTTTTTAAGCTGAACCATTGTGGTTGGCACACCCCTTCTCCTTTGGCCAAGGGGAACTCCATGCCTCTGCGGGTTTCCCCCTTTCTGCTAATTGCTCCCTCCTTGCCCACCCTGAGAGGACTGTCAGTCAAGGGGCACTCGTGGGTCAGAGGGGAGGTCACAGAAGCTCCAGGGCTGGGACTGCAGGTGAATTCTGGGGTTTTGCAAAAGAACCAGAAGCCGGAGAAGCCAAGTCCTCTGTCAAGGGAAACTTACTAGGAATCCCAGCAAAAGCAGGGACTTCTGACTGCTGTGTCATCACAGGCCACTGGGCTTGTGGCTTCATGGCAGGCTATAATTAGCAAAGAGCTCATCCTGAAGGAAGCAGAGAATGGGCCTTGGAACTGGTCCTCTTGCCCCCGGGTTGGCTTCCCTCCAGCCTGCCCCATCATGTCACTCTCATGCTTCAGATCTTTAATGACTTCCTTAAACCTCTAGTTAACAAGAGGAGGAATATTTTTATAGCTAAAATGGAAACAGAAAAAACACATCTTCCCACCCCTCTGTCTTCCTGCTTTACCTGATTGGCTTCTGCTGTCTGAAACCCGGTTACGGTGGCACTTCCTCTCGCCTGCCAGGCCGAGCAAGGGGCCGCTCTGTGCGTGAGTCCCGGGCTGTGGGCTTCCTCCTGGCCCAGCCCTCGCTGTACTCGACTGTACTCTGGTTTTCTGTTTAATCATCAACGCTCTCAACCACATGATGAACTTCTCAAGCGACAAGATGGGTTTATCACAAACCACAGAGTAGGTGTTAAAAAGTTGTAAATGATGGGTGACACAGTTCAAGTCCCATGTTGATGCTTAATCTGTCATTTTTTAAATTGTTGTTCAGTTACCGTTGTCCCGCATTTTTCCCCATTGCTCTTCCCTACCCCGCCCCCCACTCCCACGGTCAATTCCCCCCCAAATGTCTACCCCCATGGGTCCTCTATTCTCGTTCCTTTGCTTACCCTGCCCCTTCCTTCCCCTTTGTCACCCTCCCTCCTCCCCTCTGGTCACTGTCCGTTTGTTCTTTATTTCCAAGCCTCTGGCTCTATTTTGCTCATTTTTTTTTTTGTTTTGTTGATTAGGTTCCACTTACAGGTGAGATCATATGACATGACATAGTGGAAAGAAGATGGGTTTTAGAGGTCAGTAATGGAATATGCCACCTAACAGTGATAGGCCCTGGGCTGAAAACTTACATTCTCTGACTTCATTTCTTTTTTTCCTAAACAAGAGCAGTGACGGCGACACCGGGCGTACTGAGGGTAACTGACGACAAAGGGAAGCTCTTGAGTATTAAATATGCAGGGTGCCATAACCAGAATGATGGCAAGATGGCGATGATGATGATGATGATGATAGCAACCTGCTATCATCATCATCATCAAAGAGGCCTGCTCTGGGCCAGGATTAGTGTAAGTGCTTTACAGTAATATTTTGATTAATCTTCATGACTACCCTATGAAATAGAACTATTCCTCTCTATGTCCTTTTGACAAGTAAGAAAATTGAGGCAGAAGAGGGCTCAGGTTTGAAGATGTAACTAATTCTGGGAGGGCAACACTAGAACCGCTTATGAACACATGTCTGAGGATGAACAACTCTAGGGAACAGGAGATTTGGTGGGTAGAAAAACTCTTGCTGCTCACTGGGAAGAGTCTTGGAAACAGAGAAAGTGGCCTGGGGTATCGGAGTATGGGTAAACTGGTGGCAGAGACATGGGAGGCAAAAGCTACCCCTCAATATATTGTCAAGGGCTGTGAAGATACCAAATGGTTTATGCATTCATTCTACCATCCAATGTTCTTTTATTGACCACAACTCTTGGGCAGGCTATGGTACAGGCTCAAGGAAGCCCCGTCTCCCTGGCTTCCAGAAGTTTCTAGTTCTAGGCTCTAGGAAAGGCAGCATGGTGGACAGGAAGAACTCTAAAAGAGCTTTCTGTTAGTTTCCATCCATCCTATAATGTGTACACGAATTTTTTTTTCCCTGTTCTACTTTCATTTTCTTTCTTTTGGTTTTTTGTTTTGAGCATCACTTCCTCATCACGTTGTACAATGCTCACAAGGTTGGCCTGTGACCCACACTGGAGTGGCCAGGCCAACCTTTTATCCTACAAGGATGTGCTCCTAATTTCACTGTCCTGTAAACACTTCAAGGGCCACTCCACTCTTGCTGTGTTTCCAGAGTTGCCATCGGAGGCCAGAGCTCAGCTGCATTTAGTGTAAGAAGTTGCTCTATCTGCCATGCAGGCAGGGACTATGTTCGTTATTATTAGTAGGTATTATTTAGTGGCAGGGAAGTTGGCTGAAATTCTCAGGTTGTTACTTGGTTAGTTTTTTCAATTAACACTTACATTCTTAACCTCAAATCAGATCAAAATTGGTGATGTAATAACGCCACCAATATTGGAGTAGAAAGAGCTGTATCATGTCAGAGTACTTGACAATTATGTAAGTATGCACCATAAAAACATCTGATAACACCTTACAAGTTCTAAGATATTTTATAATTTTCAAAACACTTATATTCTTCCATGGACTAGTGTAGATTATAGAGTATCCGGCAAATGCCATGCATACATAGGAATCCTGAGTTATTATTTTTAAGTGAACTGCTTTTATGACATGCAAACATGATGACAGTGATGCACACTCATCAGAGAAAATTTGGAAAATGCAGATGGGTGGGAAGATAAAGAAAAACACGTCACTGTTCCAATCAGCCTGCTGCCCGCAATCATTCATTACATTTTCGTGTAGACCATTTTTCTTTTTGCTGTGATTATTTCATAATTATTTCATATTAGTGAATATAATGTCGTATCCTGTAGTTTTCTTTTTCTCTTTCTATTACATTATAACCCTAACACTTATCTATCGCTACCCCAGAACTCAGTGGATTAAAATAAGAACCATTTACAATCGCGAATGACATCCGGGTTTAGTTGGGAGGCTCTTCATCTGGGTTTGCCCGTGAGTCTGTGGGCAGACGTTCTGGGCTGAGCGACTTCACATGTCTGTGGGGTCACGGCTCTCCTACACTCTGTTTCTCAGCCTCCGGGAGGCCAGCCTGAGCTTGTGTGTGTGGAGGGGGCGGGACCCCCAGAGAGGGAGCAGGTGTGTGAGAGCCTTCGGCGTGGAAGGGGCACTTCTTTATAGCCTTCGCAGTCGCTGCCAGGGCAAGTCACCAGGCCAGCCTGGATTTAAGGTTCGGCTTCATGGGAAGAGCTAGTTCCATGCAACAGTCAGAGGTATAGGGACGGGTGAGGAATTGTACCCAGAATTTGCAATCAGTCTCTTGGAATAACATAAGTGTGCTTCTGTATTATTTCATAGATGTTTTTAATATAGATTTAGACTTTATAGTATTACATTGAGCGACACCATCATAGAGAGAGAAACTGTTTCGAGTGGGCTGTTCTTGAGAAAATGCTGCCTTCCTAGAATACAGTGGTTTTTGCTTACGGTGGTTATTTCAAACACCATGGAAAGGCAGGACTGATTCTAGACACGGCTGGCATTTTTGGTCATTCCCGAACTCATACTAAATTTCACGAAAAAGAAATGAAACTTGCCAGTGAAAATATTCAGCTTCTCTTTCTTCCTAATTATTCTCTTCACGGGAATACCCCAAAAGCTTTCAGATTTTGTTTTAAGGGATGCCTTCTTCCTTGGAAGTAGCTTGCTGACATTTTTCTCCTCTTCCCATTTCCGTGTTAAAATACTCCTGACTGGTGGCCTGGAGCCTCAGGGGTGGGCCCTTTTCTAGGATGTGGTGCTCCAGGTGTGGTCTGCAGAACAGCTGCATCTACACCCCCTGGGAGCTTGGTAACAATGCAGGACCTGAGGCCCCTTCCAGACCTCCTGAATCAGAGATGTCCTGGTGACTCGTGTACACATTAAAGGCGCAGAAATGCTGATCCAGGGGCCCCTGCTTGACCTAAAGGACGTGTCTCTTCCTCCTGAGCATTATTTTCTGATTCCACTGCCACCACCATCCACCACAGAGTGACTGCGCATATATTGTTCTCACCCCTTTTGAACACTGGCCCATGTACAGACATAAGCCCATTCTCCTAATTTCTTTAAGCGTGGTTGAATTGACTAGCATTAAAACGAACAAGGCATATCAAATACAGAGGCAGAGCAAGCACATAAAAAAAGGAGAAACATACAAATAAAAAGATCAAACCGTGTCTGGAAAGCGTCGTACGGATCCCGATGCTGCCGTGACCCTTGGCCTTCTCTTGGGTTCCAGGCTCATAAGCCTTCATCCACCCAATTGTGCCCTGGGAGACTTGTCCTCTAGCCCCACACGGCTGGGGCCGCAGTGCAGGGCCCCTTGTGCCCAGGCCACCTCCAGTCTTGTTGCTTCCTGGAGGGAACCTTCTCCCAGTTCACCCTTGCCCCCTCACCCCCTACCTCCCAGCACAGGGAGATAGACCTGCGATATTTTCATTTTTCTGTGGCCAAGAACTAGAGAGCTGGGTCCCCCAGGAAAGGAGACCCTCCCAGGCACTGTCCATTTTGCAATTTTCTGTTTCTTTTTCAAAGTATTTGTATCAGCGATTCTGTCCCCGCTGCTTCCCTGTAGAGAGACTGCCTCGGCCCAGGGCAGTGACTTCACTGTGGCAGGTCCCGCAGTCTAATCATAGCGTGACATAGGCAGTGTATTCAAGAATCATATGCATTTGTAACATGGGGTCATTTCCTAATAGCTTCTGGGCTCAGGGTCATTAGCATGAGGGTGAAGGCTACTCAGGGATGGAAGCCAATCAGAGTTATAAAGCACCAACTAATGATAGCTTTTCCATGCGCTCTCCCACTAAGGCACTATCCAGAAGTAGTTAAAAGCATGGGTCAGGGGACTTCCTTTTCTGCCACTTGCTAGCTGTATGACCTTGGATGAGTTACTGAACCTTTCTGGGTCACAATAATGCTCATCCGTAAAAGGAAGACAAGGGTAATTCCTGTTTTTTAGGGCCAAGACTGGCTGCAAAATTTGCAGGGCATAGTTCTAATTGAACAAGTTGGGGCCCTTGTTCAAAAGTTATCGGGAATTTGAAGATTGCCCTTCTGAGCTCGGGGCCCTGGGCAACGTGCAACTGTTCCTTCCACAGTTGTTGAGATAATTGCTGTGTCTAGGAGACTCGATAAATTCAATAAATTCCAGTTATTAATAAAGCTTTGAGCAGTATTGTCAGGTATCTTATCTTACAAAGGAAAGAACTCAGGATCTGAGAAGTAAAACAACTTATTCAACGAGGACAGATAGTGCGGAGCTGTGATGCTACTTGGGTTTGCTTTCAAAGTGAATGAGCAGAAATCCCCGACAGAGAGAACCCTGGTGAGAGGGAGGAAGCTTGCCCCCACCTGTCACGCAAGAGGTGCTCAGAGCCAGGGCCTAGGGATCCACCCACTGTCTCCTTGTCAAGGAGACAAAAAGAGAGAGCCACCCGTCCTATTTCTGTGGTACCTGGGCACGTTGATAAAGTCAAAAGCAGGACTGAGGTTCTTCGACTTGGGTTGGGCTGTTCAGGAGATCCCAGCAGAACTTTTAGCTTATTCTGGTCAGACACTTCAGACTGAACATCCCTCCTCAGGCCTGTGGTTTGGTAAGTCTTTGAATGGCTTCATCTTAAGTCGAGCACCAGGCTCCTTCCCCACCCCGACCCGCTTGGCAGGAATCTTTCTTTCCTTTTGTCTGCAATGACTTCTAGCCTCCAAAGAATGAAGAACAATCTGAAAAACACCTTTCAGCTCTGGTCACAGAATCTGGCTAATACACCTGGTCAGGAATGACTGCCTGTCCAACCGGGAGCCCCGGAGGAGGTGACGTGTGATGAGAAAGCATGTGGGCGTGTCTAGCTCAGTCCCCTTCCACGCGGTGAGGATGCATTCAACAAGCACACTGGGATGCCAGCTGTCATCTAGAAAGTGTGTTAGGCCCTCTCCACGTGAGCTCTTCATTATCCCAATAGCCCTGAGGGGTAGGCATGGTCAGTTTCACCTTACAAATAAGGAAACAAAGGTCAGAGAGTATAGTCACATGCCTTGAGTCACACAAGCTAGAAAGGGGTGGAGTCAGGTTTGAATCCAGGTCTCTCTGGATATACCATACCAGAACATACCATCCACACCATACCATGCCATGCCATACTGAAACTTTTCACCACACTGGAAAATGAGCTTTTACAACTGGGGTGCTTAATATTATGGGTCAGGTTGCCTCGGCCATGGAGTGCCTAGACATTTGATCAAACATTATTTTCAGTGTTAATGTGAAGGTGTTTTGGGGTGAGATTAACGTTTAATTTCATAGTCTGAGTTAAACAGTTTACCCACCCTAATGTGGGTGGGCTTCATCCAATAAATTGAATGGAACCAAAAGGCTGACCCTCTCCCAAATAA
Organism: Mormoops blainvillei; assembly: GCA_004026545.1. Lineage (NCBI taxonomy): Eukaryota > Metazoa > Chordata > Mammalia > Chiroptera > Mormoopidae > Mormoops > Mormoops blainvillei. Next base: position 65,518 of record PVJD01003727.1, on the reverse strand, counting down.
AACTGTTTTTTTCTGTCTTTGGATCCGAATGGAAACATTGTCTCTTCCTGGGTCTCGAGCCTGTGAGCCCTCAGACTGGAGCTGCACCGTCAGCTCACCAGCGACTCCAACTTGCTTACTCACCCTGCAGATCATGGGACTTGCCAGGTTTCGTGACGGTATGAGCCTATTCCTTATTTTACATATATATCCAACATCTAATTGGTTCTCTTTGTTTCTCTCATACAATGATATTTTAAGAATTGAAACAGCAGAGACAAGAAGAGAGAGTCCCTGTTTTCAAGGTGTTCTCAGTGCAGGGAAGAAGGTAAACAGACCAATGGATGTACTGCTATGGGGATTTGAGAAGCAATTGATGGGATTTTAGAAGCACCCATGACTACGAAGGCAGAGAGGCAAAAGGACAGAACCTGGTTGAGGGAATTTTTTTAAAAAGTTCTGAAATTGACAGCATCCACCAGGTTCTAGTCAGGAAAACAAAAATTGTTTTCATTATTTTAACAACAAGCACCTACTCTAGGGGATTGGTTAAAGCAGGGAAGATTGCAGAAATGGAATCACTGAGGTAACAGGAATGCTAAGTGCATGAAGTAGCAACCACCCCCAGGGCTGGGGAGCACACAGTGGAAACTGGGGTAATTGTAAGTTAGAAGCTGAAAGATGTTCCTGAGAACGTGGGACTCAGACACTGAAGACAGGTATTGCCGGGGTGGGTGGGGGGCGACGTATGGAGTTTGGTTCTGCTAGGGCCATGCTGGAACTGGCTAGCAAGGGGGTTTAGAGGAACCACCTGTTACATTTCTAGGAATTTTTTGAGCTAGTTGCTAAGCCTTTAGGAGCTTGAGGTCATCCATGATGGGTGGCTATGAAAGTTGATGAGATCACTCATTGACTAGAGTGCCCGGCATATGGTGAGTATTCAGTCATCATGAGACATTATTACCATCAGCATTCACTGCCTGCCCCCACCCCCCCCACCCCGCCCCAAGAGCCAGAGCCTGTTTCTTACTCACACTACTTGAAAGTGACCTCACAGGTACTGGGGTGCCTGAAGTGCAGGTCAACAATGGAAGATCAGAGCAAGCCCAGTGTCCATGTACACCACCCACCCCTTTCTTAGTTTCTGACTAAAGATCCACCCAGCCCAGGTGGTGGACATTGGGAATGCCCAAATGTTGCCTAGAATCAGGGTGTGTTGAACCTTGACCGTGTAGCCCACGTGTGTCAAGATGCTTCCTTACCGGCCACGCTGAGAGAAGAAATACACGCACTCAGTACAATGTAGGAAAATGGTTGGTTTCCTCTTTAATCTAATTTTAAAAAAAAAAGCTGTTTTAGTCATTAAGATAGCTCCTTGGAGGACTAACAGGTATAAGAATTTTTTAAAATTTAACTGTGCCTTATAATAAAGTGCTGCTATTTCTCTCTGAAATGCTAAGAGCTTACTTACTCTGTTATCTGGTTGATGTAAGAGGGTAAATAAACAAGGTTCCTCTGGGAGACTGATATCTTTGTGGCATGTTCCAAATTCTGTTTTCACTTCCTTTGTCTCACAACCAAAAGAAAAGTGGACCGAGAAGGGTGTTTCACCACAGTAATATCTAAAGAGTAAATCCAGTGGTCAGTTTTGAGAGAGGTCTAACAGACATCAAAAAACTAAGATTTTCAAGTTAGTATCGAGGACCTGGGATTCTAGCTCGGTTTGTCCTCTCATGAGACTTTCAGGGTAGAGTAACGTCTCGTTTCATGGAACCAAGTTCAGTTCTGTGGCGGCAGTGTATTTACAGAAGGCCAGAACGTTAATAAAATGACTTTCATCATCTTAGTGATTGCTAATATATCTTCGCACGTTCTATTTGCTAGATAAGGGTTTTCATTCATGACAGAAATATTTATGGGATGGCAGTTGTGTGCTAGACAACGAAATGGAACAAAGGTTCATGAAGTTGGGTCGTGCCAGTCATCAACTTTGTTCTTCCTTTTCAGGATCGTGCTGGTTATTCTGAGTTTTTTGCCTTTCCGTATAAACTTTAGAATCAGTATGTCAATATCCACAAAATAACTTGTTGGGGTTTTTATTTCTGAATGCTTTTGATATAGAAGTCTCTTTTTTCACTTAGCAGTTATTAACATTCTTTGGAATGTACTTTGGAAATTCTATCTGATCTTCTTTGTGCATTTTATATAATTTCCAAATTCTTTGCATGTGGGCCTCTTCAGCTAATTTCTTTGATCGTATCGTATCTGCCTCTGTAGTCACTATAACACTGGACACATAGTAGGTATTTGACAAAACAAATGTCGCCCAGCTAATTCGTTGCGTTCTGTGTCCCATTTCCCAGAGAAAGAGCACTTCAGCCCAGCCTAGTGTGAAATGACCCCACCTTCAGGGAGGCAGTGTAATGTCGTGGAAGGAACGTTGGACCAAAAATCTCTGTGCCTTACTTTCCTCATTTAAACTTTAGTGTCCTTAATTAAAGGGTCCCTGGGTTATTCTGGTTGGCACTAAGTTGGATGCAGGGACAAAAATTCGGGAAGCTGTTGGTAATTAATCAAACCCTGGCCACTTGGGGCTGATTGTTACAGGGGCTATTGTTCGGTGGCCCTGGAATGTTCCTGGAGATAGCAGCCTAACTTCCTACAAGTCTGACTGAGAGATAATGACCGGCTTCCTGGGCTGATTGCTGCTGATGGTGGGTCAGAGCTCTATGTTTATGTATGGTCTGGCCATTGTCCATGTATATATCCAGTCTCTCACTGCCGTTAACCATTGGGTAAAATTCTTCATTCGGCTCAATTCAGAATTCTCCAAGTCAAAAGAATGTGTCCACCATTGTGGTTTGTGCTTTTGGTAAGGATGCCAGTTGATAAAGCCACGGTTCCTTCCAGAATTCTTTTCTTGTAGTTCATTAATGTCACAAGCCCCTTGTCGAATGCAACACTTAACCCTTTCTGATTATGGAAAAGAGGCCTTTTCAACCTCATGAGAGCTGCGAATTCCCCAGAATATAAAGGACATTCTGACGCTTGTGGTTTCAGATCTCTTGGGCGCCCATTTTTGTTCCTGTGGGAACTGGAGGCGCCATCGCAGAGCACTTAACTCTGTCCCAATTATTTCTGAGGGTGTCAGTTAAGATTGGACTAGTTTTGTAACATTTCTCAGCAATTTTAGAACAATTCTTGAGATCTTCATTTTATTTTATTTTATTATTGTTATTTTTTTTAATAAAAAGGGAAAGAAACCCCCGTCCAGCGATCCACACTCTCTCTGGGCTACGACCTCGTTTTATATACTCTGTGTGAAGAAAGTATTTTTTCTTTCTTTTTGTTGTTTCTAAATGGTCTTTAAACAAAGACAGATTTGTGACATTGACCAGAAATGGTCGGCAAAGCCTTAAATACTTACTCTCCGGTCCTTAAGAGAAGATGTTTGCCACGTCCCGTCTTGGTCAATTAATAGAGAGTGTTTGCCAGGTTTTAGGTGTAGGACCTTCTTCCCTTTTGGTACGGGGGGGGGGTGAGGGGGGAGCTTTGCTGCCTCGATACCATCTTCCGTGGAAGAGGAAATACCAGTCCTACCTGCTAGGCTGGACAAGGATGAAAAGCGGTTGAAGGCGCTGTCAGTGGCTCTGACACGCTGGCTCCCTGGAACTGTGGGCCTGAGTGTTTTGCTCTGTTTTTAAACCACTCATGTGACGGCGGCCCAGGCTGCTCCTGCTGCTTTTTCCAGTTCAGCTCGTGCCATGGCTTCCAGATGTCTGCGCCTCAGAGCACCATCCCTCTGAGTAAGGCTTCAAGGTCGGGCTTCCTTGCCCTTTCACGGAACACACCGAATTTCTCTATGAGAAAATGACGAAGGGCGGTCATTGGAAAAGTGGGGACAATGTATAATGACGTGCTAAAAAATGCGTTGCATTAAGTGAAAAAGTTGAATACAAATACATATAAGCAGCACATTCTTAACTATTTAAAACATAAATAGCAAAATATGCATCAAAACAAGACATCAGAAAGGAAGCACTCCTAAGTAACTGGCTGCCACAAGGAAGTCTGGGTTTTGCTACTCCTTTTTAAGTTCATCTATACTTTGCAATCTTACCAAAAGCATGCATAGTTTGAAGATCAGATGAAAGAAATAGTTTGACCGAATACTACTCTGGTATAATTAGTCAGAAGAAACACTGATGCACTGACACTCAGATGTCTTTTTGGGAGCGGATGAAAAGCAAATTTCTAAACATGTAATTTGGGTCAAATTGTCACAGTTACCGGAAACTGGTAGAAAAATGAAGAAAAATGGATATTAGGGAGCCTTGAATTATTCTAGTAACTACTTCCATTCTAAGAATTATAGTTGTCCTAGCACTTAATATATTTAATTTTCAAAACATAAAAGTCTAAGTAGAAATAAAAACCCTGGATGTATTTGCAACTGGCTGATGCCTTCTTTTTCACGTAGAACAAATCCATTGCCTCTCATACTTACTTTTATTGCATCCATAAATTGACTAGGGACAATAAAAACCCAGAAGCCTGAATATCAGGAAGGAAAAGAGACTCGACCACAACTTGTTGGGAGCTCTCTGAAATACATATTTGTTCCGAGCCACCAAAGTGCCGAGCGTCAACAACTTTTTCTCGTCGTAAAGGAGAGCAGGCCTTCTCCAGCAGACAGCCAGGGTCGGTGACAGGCAGGCCTGCAGCTTTGCAAGTCATTGTCACCTCCTGACTTTCGCAGTTTTTGTTTTTGATGTTATTTGTCTCTCTTTCCCCCCTGGGACATCCTGAGAAGTGTGACCCATCAGAGAATATCCTTCTGAGTCTGCCACCTAAATTCCCGTCCCCAACCTATTTTTCTTTCCTCTGTCTCCCAGGGTCTCCCAGAGCGCCCTTGGCTTCTCTCTGCCACAGCCCCTGTCACGCCGTCCCGTCCTCACCCGCATGCTCACCTGGTGTCCTCAGTGGGCCGGCAGCTGGTAAGCCTCTTTGAGGGCAGGGGTCATGCCTCCTTCCTCCTTGCATTTTGAGTAGCCAGCCTGGAGCCTAGAATGTAGACTTCAGTACTTTTTTTTTAAACAGATAAGTGAAGTGAAACCAAATTAAGTAATAATATAGAGTACTTACTCCATTTCAAGCACTTTGCCTATATTAATTCATATGATCTTCATAGAAAATGACCAGGCAAGACTGTTTTGTCCTCGCTCGCATGTAAATGAGATGGGAGCCTTTCTGGCTTTAGGGCGGAAGCTGTCGCAAGCAGCGTCTCTCCTCATAGCTTCCTCCCAGGCACACTGGGGTGTTGATGGCGTAGAGGTTCCCATGAACACCCCACATGGCAACTGTGGTGAGAGAGGGCAGTGTTGGAGCACAGAGAAGAGTCTAACAGGGATCTCACCTCTGTTCGCCTCACGGAGATCGCGCCTCATTTCTCAGGCTGCTAGTCGTCTGGGTGCCTGGCATTCGTCCAGACCCTTGGTACCCAGGCCGGGCTGGTCTGCCTGGGATCAGGCCCATAGCCACCGGCCGCCGGCCTCGGGGCCTTCCTCAGGCATTTGTTGGGAACCCTATTGCTTCTTCTCTGCCCTGATCCCTCTCTCTCTCCCTTTGGTTCCCATGTCTCCTTGTCTCCCCTCTGGCCCTCTTGGCTTTGTTTTCAGCTCTAGCTCCTCCAGCTCTGTCGATTTTGCAGCTGCCCTTGGCCTCCCTGGCTGAGCCTGATTGCACCCAGCCTGCACTCACCGTGGACTCTCCTAGCCCTGGTAGCTGCTGGCCGAAGCCCTGTTTGACCAAACTCCAGCTTGAATCCCAACCCCCCAGTGCTGACCTGGCCCCCAAAGCAGGGCTGGAGCTCCCCAGAGCTTTCCAAACAGCTAAACAGATCAATGGTGTGATGGGTTACACATCTCTAGTTCCATACTCACGGTGGGGGGTGGTGACTGTAGGCTTTTCTGGTCAATCTTGGGCTTATCTCCCCGGCCTCGCTGTCTGCACTCTTCGTGTGGCTACCCCAAAACTCCCATTCGAACTTGTTTTAGGGCTTTTGCACACCCAACTCCCATTGCCCAGGAGATTTCTCACACCCAGCTCATCCTTTGGGCCTCAATTCTGATGTCACTTCCCCTGGGAAGCTTTCATTGCTTATGTCCCCCACCCCTGGCCTGGATCGTGGAAGCGCCTTTTCTTTCTTTCTCCTTTGTCACCCGGTATATCTCTGTCATTATCATCATAGCTGACAACGGAGCGCTCCAGCCGTGCAGGCGCACAGCAAAACCTTGACAAGAACGCACTCGACTGTGCTTCCACAGCAACCTTGAGACAGACACCATTTTAGTCTCTATTTTGCAGATGACGACATCTGCCTCAGGGAAGACAAGTAGCTTGTCCAAGACTACACGGATAGTTAGGTGTGGCCAGGTGCTGAGCCAGAGGTGTCCGAGGCCGCAGGCTCTCGGCTGCCTCTGGAGGGCGGCATGTCTCACACTGTTTGCACTGTTTGCTCCCTCTGTTCACAACTGTGCCCTGGTATGAAGAGCAACTCCTGGCAGAAATTAAGCTCAATGAATCCATTTTGTGGAATAAATGCCTGAATTCTAGTTATGTTTTATGTTTCACAAATTCAAATAATATATTCCCAATTCTTGATTTGGTGAGGTCAAGTGTGACTGAGAAAGAAGGACGGCTAGCCAACTGGTGTGTGGTCTTTGGGTTCCCAAGTGATTTCTGTGTTAATCAATCTTACTCAACATGAACAATTTGTGCTGAAAATGTTGTTTCGAGGTCCCCACATTTTATGCACTTGGAGACTGGGGCCAGAGTGTTTAAATGACTCATCCAAGGTCACACATGGAGCCAGTGACAAACAGGATGCCAGGTCGGCTGATTGCCAGTCCTGTGTCCTTTCTCTACACCTGGTCAAACAGAAACTACAGTCACATGAGGGTTGCAGTTAAAACAAACACCAAGTTTGCAACTGGTTTGATTAGGACTCTAAACAGCATGAAGGGGCTCTGGCTTCAGTGCTTCCTGGGGCTGCAATCAGCCCACAGTAAACACAGAGATCTGGCAGGGGGGTGTGTTTGTCCCAGACAGGGCCAGGCTCCACAAAGCCCTAAGAATGTTTGGCTTACAGCTTACCCTTTATTGCTGTGTGACTTTGGGTGCATTGGTCTGCTTCTCTGGTCTCCAGTCTCCTCCTCTATAGTATAGACTGAATGTTTATGTTCCCACAAAATTCATATGTTGAAGCCCTAACCCCCAATGTGATTGTATTTGGAGGTGGACCTTTGGGAGCTAATTAGGCTTAAATCACACCATGAGGGTGTGGCCCTCAAGACAGGATTGCTGTTCTCATACGGAAAGGAAAAGAGTAGAGCGCTCTCTCTCTCTCTCTCGCTCTCCCCCGCCACCCCCCAACACGTGGGGACACAGTGAGAAAGCAACTATCAGGCATTCGTAAGCCAGGAAGAGGCCCTCACTAGGATCCAAAGCTGCCACCTTTCCCTTGGGCTTTCCCACCACCAGAAATGCGTGAGTAAATGTCTGTTGTTTAAGTCACAAGCCTGTGGCATTTTGTGATAGCAGCCTGAGCTGATTAAGACACAGGGCTTGGTAAGCTTGATGCCGAAGGCTCCTTGTGGCTCTGCAGTTCTAACATCGTCTCTCAGGGTCCCCTCTGCAATGGCCGCATTCATTCCCGCCGCTTTGCTGTCCCAGCCATTCCTTCTCATGGGTATGTTTTCTCTAACTCCTGGCCATTAATCAAAATCTTCTGCTAATGCAGAGGTTGAGCACAAGCCTCTGCTCACAGGTGTGAAGAAAAAGCAGTACCTTTGGGTCACATTCAGATATTGCTTTTTATTTTTGTGTGACTTCACCTCCATCTCCCAAGTGGAGTCAGTGATACTTACAGGATAAGAGTTGTGACGATTAAATGGAATTAAGCATGTTAAGTACACAGACAGATGGAAGTCAGCAACATTCCTGTATAAAGGACAGACAGTGAATAATTCAGGCCTGCAGGGCTTTCGGTCTTTCAGCATTGATGTTGTGAGGGGAACATGGCCATGGACAATAGGCAAACAAATGGGTGTGGCTGCATTCCAATAAAACTTTATTTATAAAACCAGGTGGCCAGCTGGATTTTCAAACCACACCCCCCATCTGCAGCACAGTGCTTTGCTGTTCCACGGAGTAGATACGATTCTCAGTATTGATATTGTTTTCATTTCAGCATACTTTAGCCTGTCTTGCATTGTCTGCCTCTCCCCAGGCCCCCCTTCCCTCCCCACCTCACCTTCCCTTTCCCAGATGATGGTACCCCCTTCCTAAAACAGCAGATGTTTCACTGATGTCCCTTCACTCAGCGCTCCAAGCAGAAGCCCTACTAGCTATGCCCTGAGCGTTCGGTGAAATGGATTGAAAAGGAGCCCTCCCTCGTTGCAAGCCCAGGGCCCAATGTCTGAGGGCCCCCAAATGCCAGAGGGAAAGAAAGCGTTTCTCAGGACCCAGGCAGCCTGCAGACTGGGCGGGGCTCTGCCTCATAAAGAGATGCTGTGCTTTGGCGTCAGTGAAAAGCCCCAGCTGGCACACTGGGGATGTGGCCAGCGGTGGCGGTGGAGGGAGCTGGTGTGTGGGTCCACTGCAGAGGTTCCCTCCTCTTGCCAGCCACACAGCGGGGCTGCTGACAGGGGGCCTGTTGTTCCTTGTCCATTCTGTGGAGTGCAGGGTGTCTGGGGCTATAGGCAGGGCTGGGAGCAGCCACTCCTTTCACAGAGCTCAGCTCAATGAAAACAGACCGATAAAGGGCCAGGAGAGAAGGAAGAAAGTGCCCACCATGCTAATGTGCCAGCTTGGAAATTGAAGTGACCTGCCAGGCGAGCATTCTCGGAGCACGGATGACATTTGCTGCAAGTCGCTCTGGGCTTGGAGTGGGAACTGGGCTTTTAGATGTTGGTAATTGGAATGCGCCGAGATTCAGTAATAACCCATCTGGCAGTTATTCTACTAATCTCAGTACCCTGGCCAGGGACCAGGCAGAAACAAAATCCTGTTCTCTTCTCTTAATCCCCAGTGTAGTTCCAACTGGACTCGGCCAGCCCCCAGCCCTGCGGGATTTGTCAGTGTTACTCTGCCTGGCTCAACAGCTCAAGCAAGTCCCGAGAGACACCACTAGCTGCCCCAGGGCCTCAGGAATGGCCAGACACCAGAAGGGGCCAGGGCTGAGTGTCGGGTGATGGAAGACCCGGACTCGAGTTGAATCCTGGCTCCACGTGGGCAAGGTGAAGAACGTCATCCCCCATCGTTTGAGAGACGGTCTCCAGGGGCCGACTTTCTGGATTCACATTTGAGCTCTGTTGTTCACCAGGTCTGTGATGTGGGCATGCCACTTAATGTTTCATGCCTCAGTTTCTTCAGGTGTTGTTCAGAGAACAACATGGTGACTCCTCAAAGTGTTGTTATAAGCATCAAAGGAGCACGTCGGCACACACACCGATGCCGGTTAGGAGGGTGCCTCGCCCAGAGCGCCCATTTGGGTAGGCTTACAGTTTGGGTTATCGTTTCCTTACCATAAATGGCGATAAAGGTGTCCACTTCCTGGCGTCATCCTAAGGATGAGGTGAGATCAGGAACGTAAAGTCCCCATCCCTGATGCATCGTAGGCCCTCCGTGAATGTTGACAACTTCGTGGGTCCCTTCACTGCTGACGTGATTACATCTGTAAAGACCCAATCTCCAAATAAGGTCACCTTCTCATGTACCATAGGATAGGACTTGGGCATATCTTTCTGGGGGACACAAGGCACAACCTCGTAACACTGTGTAAAACTGGGCCAGGCCTTTCCAAGAGCAAGGATGCAGACATGAGTGAAGCATGGGTCTGCTTTCAAACCAATCACAGTCTGGGGGGGTGGATGGGATGACTCAGAAAAACGAGCAGATAAAAATAATATAATGCCATCGGGACCAGAGTAGTTGCATTTGCAAAATGCATTTTCTTCCAACAGCCTGTTTGGTTCCCCCAATTTTCACATTTAAGTTTACTTATTTTTCCTTTCATCAATTATTGATTTTTGAGGTTGGTTACACGATAATGAGCTGAAGTTGTGATTCCAAAATGGTGGTAATTGCCACTTCTCAGTGAGGACGGCTCCTCGGGGCCTCTGTTCCCTCATGTGAGAGAGTCAGTTAGGCACGACTGGTTCTTAACTTCGGCAACACACACTAATCACGTGGGAAGACTTCAAAAACTACTGCTGACAGCTGGGCCCACCCTCAGGCATTCTGGTTTTGTTGCTCTAGATTGGGGCCCAAGCATCAGTACTTTTAAAACACCTTCCTAAATTATTCTAATAAGCAGCCAGGCCAAAGGCTGTGGGCCCTCAATGTCACTGGGGTCCACCAGCTCTGCCAACCTTGGGTTCTAACTGGTTATGTGTTTTCCTTCCCAGGTGAAAGTGCTTCCATGTTGGCCAGAGTGGAATTCAGGCAGGACCCTGGAGGGTTTCTCTCCCTTATCTGTTTGCCTAACACTGCTCTTTCTAGCACTTTAACACCCAGAAGGCAGACCCTGAAAGCTCCCCCCTCCCAAAAAAGTGTTTCCAGTAAAATGCTCTGGTTGAGGGAAATGCCAGCAGTTCTAGAGAACAGATACAAAGATATCAGCAATTTCTGTTGGTTAAGCCAGCCAGTCTGTAGTATTTTGTTAGAGTAGTCCAAACATACTAGCACAATGAGAGAAACCCGGAACACATCAGAATGCCATGTGAGGTCTTTTTCCTTTTAGTTCCCATCTACCTGGAAGTCTTTTTCTTTACCCACTCCTAATGGGGTTTCCTGGCCCACACTATTCTTTGGGGCACATGTCCTTCCCTCTGCGGGGGAGAGCTGGTTGTGTTCCTTTAATCTGTCATTGTTTCCTTTAGTGTCATGGTTAAAATTCCATTTTGTGTTCTTGTAGTACTTGAGACAAACCTGCCTCACCACAATAAGATGTATCACAGTTATTCCTTATGTTATCTCCTTCCCTCAGTTGATTGTCTCATTATCTTTGTAGTGTCCATGGAACTCCACGTGGATCCTGGCACCTTGTAGATTTTGCAAAACTGTGTTTTGAAAGGATTAATCAACGAATGAATTACAAATGAAGCAAAGCCTCCCACTGCTCTTAGAATCAGTCCCAAGTTCCCTCACAGGGCCTACATAGCCCACCCAGCCTCCTTGAATTCCAGCTCTCCTCAGCTGCAGCCGTGGGAGCTGCGCCTCGTTCCACGCTGCCTCCTGTCTTGAAGACTTGGTGTGTTTGCTCTCCTCTGCCTGGAATGTGACCCTGCTCTAACCAATATCCAATGAGAAAGTAACTACCTGTACTTCAACACATAGCAAAAGGGCTCCTTAGGGAAGGCTTTCTTGACATCTTGTCTCTCCTAAAATTATTGTTTTCCTCTGACCTTCGTTCACGCAGCATCTTTCTGTCTTCTTCTGAGCACTTAATTCCATGTGCTATCGCATGTTGGTGTGATTACAGAAATGAGGCTGGGACTACTGACTAGGCAATCAGGTCCCAGAGAGGAGGGAGGTTTCGTTCGCTCACTCGCGTCTTTCGTTTTGAGCAGTCTCTCCCCAGGACTCAGAACAGTGCCCAGCAGACAGCAGAGCAGGCATTCCTAATCACACCATGAGATGGTGGATGACGGAGTGCTAAGTAAGTTGCAAGATACAAATCGGACTCTGCTTTTTGCCATTTTTCCCCTGCACATCGTTTCATTCACATGAAGTTATCTAATAACGATCAGAACAAATCAGACTTTATGTCTCAGTGGCTCACCCTTGCTTCCCTTGGTTCCTGTCCACACTTGAACAAAGGCTCCAGTGTTCAGGCTGCCAAGGAGCAGGTTTAAAGGTGAAGGCTGATCCCAAGCCCTCAGGGTGAGCAGAGGAGGGGCCCGAAGGAGCTCTGCTGTCAGGAAGACCTGCAGAGGACCTGGAGCTCCTGCCTCTCGTTGAGGGGAAGGCAGAGTTGGACTTTATAAAGGGAGATGTTAGGGAAGAGCAGTTTTCATGCCTAGTAGCTTTTGAACCCATCATAGCTTGGTGGTTAAGATATGTGGTTCTGGAATCTGACTTCTTGGGTTCAAATCCCGGCTTCATCCCTCATTGGCAGCGGGACTCCTCATTAGCCTCTCTGGACCTCAGTTTTTTCATCTATTGAAGTGGAAGTTAGGAATGGTCCTGACCTGATAGAACTGTGATGAGAATTAATGGGGGTAAAAAATATAATGGGCTTAAAACAGTGCTGGGCACACAGGATGTATCCAGGCAAAGTTATTGGATACTACTGTGAGCCACTCTTGGAGTTTTTCATCCATGCAGAGAAATGTCCGTTACTACATAACTGCTGACCTCCTCCCCCAGAGGAGAAGGGTAACTCACTTCACTAGGGAGGTCAGAGGGAGAAACTGGCCATGCATAGAAGCTCCTCGTCCTCTTGGGGGCTGTCTTGTAGACATGAGAGTTCAATTCAGCTCTTCCGGAATCAGATTTGCCCTGGCTCAGAGTTGCATGGCTGGTAGATAAGTCTGATCGGTTCTAGAGTTCAGTCGCCACTGGTTATAACCAGATTCTCTAATATTAGTGTAAGGGTGGTCAAACTTCAGTCCCACCTCCCTGCCTTCTTTGTTTCATCTCTCTGTTGATTTGGAACTTAGACAAGAAAGCAGATTGTTATCATTAAAGACCCCTAGCAGGACTACATTTAAATTGAACAGAAAAGCATCAGGGAATGAATGGCAGGGGCCTGTGAGAACCAAAACAAAAAGTCAGTGTCCTTCAGGATGGTTAGTGGGAACAGAAAACCTGTGTTCCTGCTTGTGTCTTCGGTAGGCTTGGTACACTTGGGTCTAATTTTCTTGACGGGAAAATTCTCCCAGAACTCTTACCAGCGGCAGGTACAGCACACAGAATATAGCTCCTTTGAATCACGCGTTTTTCTTCATCAGCTCTTGAGGCAACTTTTCGTCATTGTGGAATGGTGGAAAGAATGGATTTCAAATTTTGCCACTGATGAGTCTTTGATGTTCGATTCTCGTCAAGGTTTTTAATCTTCGTGGCCCCCCAGCTTTTTTTTTCCTCACGCAAAGCTCCTCTTATCTGTGAGATGAGAACGATGCCATCTCCTGTTTTCAAGGTTCTTACAAGGTTAAGAAGGAGAAAACACACACGGACAGCATATAGTGCAGAACCTTATATGTAACAGTTCTTCAACAAAGTCGGTCTTCTTCCCAAGAAAAAGGAGAAGAGATCGAACATCCTAGACTGCTCTGTTTGAAAGAGAGTCTTGTGGGGGAACAGTTTCTTCCCAGTGTTTATGTGCAAAACAAGAATATAAAGGCTTCTGGGTTTAAAGTGAAGTAAATGCGGGAAACCTTTATCTTTCAGCTCCAACCTAGCATGTTGAAATCTGCCTGGAGCAAAATTTCATGGCTGAGCTACAGTCCTAGAAAATAACATTCGAGGTTTGAAGTTCCACCGTGACCTTCACATTCCAGCCCTATTTAAAGGAACATTTTAAGTCTACAGTGAAGTGGCATTTATGAGTCGGATGCAGTTTTTGCTGAAGGAGAAAATAGGGCAGGTAGCAAGATTAGTGCTATATTTGTTTTAGTAGATTCTCATCTGGTAGCTACTAAAAAACCCCCCAAACCCAGATATGATCCCTGGTAGAGAACGTAGCGAGGACATTCCTGAGGTCCCCACTACATGAGGTCCCTGCGTGTAGAGATGTTGCATGAATACCAGGGAGCTCTGTCCTGAGAGACGTGTGCCTGATGGAAGGCCCCCATGAAAGTCTGCTTTTCTCCAGCATACAAACCAGAAGGGGCTGTGGTCTGACTTAGTTTATCTATCAGCCACTCAAAGCGAAGAGTCTGGGGTTTGTGAGTTTCTTGTGGACTGAAAAGCAAAGGTCAGGTAGCTGGGGGGAAAAAAGTAATCTCAAAGGGTGAAAAGAAAATTGCAAAGTCAAAAATGAATAAATGCAAAGTTCAGTGTTTGTAAAATTTCACATTATGTCAGCTGTCCTGCTGCAACTCAATATACACATATGTAATATATTTGCATAATATTATGTATATATACACTGTATTTTTAATATTTTTAACCATAACATATATATAGCTTAAAACACAAGGGGAACAAGTCAGTAATTTACACCAAAACTAATTCAGAATTAGTTTTATAGTCCTTAGCATTTTGTTAAGTAAAATAAGATAGCCACCATAAGGTGTGGCTATATTTTATTTTAATAAAATATGCAGGGGGCCTCTGAAAACAAGAGTACCTGGATCCCCAAAGGTTTAAAACCAGCCTCTGCTGTTTTAAGAACCCAAGATAATGCCTCCCTCTGCCCAGAGAAAGATTCCAGGAAAGGTCAGGTCAGAACTGCATGTTGAATACAAAGTAAATATGGCGACATATCACACATTTTGCAACCGAGGAGAGTTCTGAGATCATGGCATCAAGTTCATCCATGTGGGTCAGGCACTTCTGACTTTAGAGGATGTAGCCCAGGGCTTCACACCCAGGGCCAGTCATTGTCAACTCTTGGGTTGGTAGTAAGCAAACCTGGGCAAGTGTACGGCCACTTAATTGGCTTCCCACTGTTTTGTGATTCTCTTTTGCAGAGGAGCTAATTCCCTGGGACTCAACTGAGACCAGGAGAACATGTGCAGGAGAAAGCAGGTGGCACAAGATGAAGACAAAAAGCATGCTCACCAGAGCAGACGACCTGGTCTGGTCTCCAGAGATGCTGAGAGAGGCTGCTTTCGGGTGATGCTTTTTCTCTATTGTTCCTTGATCTTTCACCTGGCTCTGGCAGCAAACAGATTGGAGTTGGCACAGGGTGTCACAGTGCCACTTTTTGCTTTCCTTAAGAGTCAGGGTAATCTTGACATGTCAAGTGTGTCTGGATAGGGTTTTAGAAGATTCACGTATAATCTGAAAGCTCGCAGAGATCGTGGCTTTACCTCTGGGGATGGTAGCTCTGTGCGTGGCAGCAGACGCCGCCTCTTCTTCCGCTGGATTGGGTCGGTCCCTCTAAATGTGGGTTACCCTCACCCGCCGAAGCTGGGCCTGGGCGTCGGGGAATGAGGCTGAAAGTTTAATCCCTACGCAGCCTAATTATGAATGTCGTTTAACGGTAAATATCAACGTGATTATTTTTTCCTATGTACTCATTTATTTATCCATCCTTTCCTTCATATATTAAAGGAAACTAAAGAAATAGCTTCTACGGAGTGTTCGCTATGTGTCGCCTCGTTTGCTAAGGCAGATTCTGTTACATTTCTGTCCTTTAATAATCTCACCTCATTCCTATAAAGTAGGTCTTACCAGCCCATTTTAGAACTGAGGACACTGCAGCTCAGAGAAATTAAGGGAGCAGTTCCAAGTTCCAAAATCGTGAGTAGTAGAGTCGAGATTCAAAAGCACACGTATTTCATTCCAAAGTCTTTCCTCTTTTTATAGTATGGAGTACTGCTTTTGAATACTTCTGTTGTTTGGCCTCTGTTCCCTGGCATAAAGTTAAAACAGGTTTTGTCCTAAGAATAAGTCAGGTGTCACTTCAGGTGCTGGGAATAAAGAGAGAACTGTCCCTTCAGGCAGGCTGTCTGTGCTCCAGGAACTCGCACTGCTGGGGATGTGAACGTGGGAACAGCTGACTGTAACGCCAGGTAGAGCGAGCTCCTCAACCACCTGCCTGCCTGAGGGCTTGAGGGGAAACACGGGAAGAAGTGACTGGTTTGGACACGGGACTTGGGAGGCCTTCGTGGTAGAAGCGGCATTTTTAATTGTACCTTGAAGGAAAGACAAGGCTCTGCTAAACAGAGTTGAGTTGGGAAGACCTTCTGGGAGGAGGGCTCAGGAGAAGCAGAGGCTGGGGGCCGCAGTGTGTTACCCACACGGGGACTTTGAGTTTTTCAGGAACAAGGGTTTTGAATAGACTTCATGGCTGAGGGGCTGCAGGGAGGTGCCCACAGGTGGACTTCCTTCTGCGAGGGCACAGAGGGAGGGAGAGACGTGCTCAGAACCTGTCAGCCTCACCAGGCACCTGTCCAAAGTATTCTGAGCCATGGGTTACAACAGGGTCAAAGGTGAGAGTGTGGTCCGCCTTCTGGACTCCATCTCTCTGACAGGGAAATAACTCAAAAAGTATCTTTTACGGACAACCAGAAGGCCCACCTTTGTGTGCACCCCAGGGTCAGGCTTTGCCATGGGACTGAGCACCGTTTGCTCTGAGCTTCCTACCTCAGCCTGCCCCTCGTGCAGGATTCGCGGTTCCTCTTAATTCCCCGGTGTCAGCCCCCGTCTGGGTTCTGGGCTTCACTCAGGAACAAGACAGGCAATTTGCCTGCATTTTACAGGGGCATGCTGACAAAATAAAAAGATAAGCACATAAAGAAGAGATTGTGGTTGGTAGGAAGCGCTAGGAAGAAAATTAAACGTGAGGATGTGCCAGGGAATGATGAGGGGAGGGCCGTTCAAGGAAAGCTTGCCTGATAGGCGGTCAAGCCAACAGTAACATATCAAGGTATGTATTTAATTTCATTTGCTAATGCAGGTACCCCACATAAACTTCAAAATATCCTCAAGTGTATAGAGCCAAAGGGAGCCTTCCTTTTACTCCTGTTTTCTGGCCTCCCATTTTCCTTGCCAGAAACAAAAACTAAAATCAGTTCCCGTGTATTTCTGCAGGGTTCTTCTATGCATGTGCAAGCCTGTGTGTGTGCAAGTGTGTATGTAAAACACCAACACTGGCATCCGAGATACACCGCCTGACATATCATCGTTTTCATTCTCCAGTGTATCTTGGAGGACTCTAAGATCAGCCGTAGAGCTGCCTCACTTATTTTTAGCTGGTTGCACAATATTCCATGATATAAATATACAGGTTTACAATACGTATGTCTGCTTCCCAAGTCACCAAAGCCTCAAAAACTTAGTGTTACCCCAAATTTTGACACCCGAACCTATCCGGCAGCGAAACTGACTTGAATTGATACAAAAACATTTACTATAGTTCTTGGTTATCCCATTTAGTCTTCATGACATTTGCTTCAGAAGTGAGAATACAGGTCGATTATAGGGGGTCGATTACAGGGTGTCGATCGGGGGGCTGCTGAAGTGGGGTCTATGTTATATGCGGCTGCATTGTTTTACTAACATAAGAAAAGACAATCTACTTTCTAGATCGAAACTGGACCCAAGAGTGGTGGATGACAGATTGTGGAACTTGATTGTGTTTTATTTAACCTGCCCTCTACTGATAGACATTTTAATGGCTTTCAACTTTTGTTCTCACAAACAACGCTAATACATGCATGACTCTATATACCTGCGTGGATTATCTGTAAGGTAAATTCTTCCAAGAAGAATTCCATGGGTCTAAGTGCTTGTATATTGATACGCTGGCCCAGCTTTACCAAACTGCTTGTATGCTCCCGCCAGCATTGTTTAAAAGCATCGGTTTCCTCTGTCTGCCTGCTTTTCATGCCTACAGAGTCCCTTCCACTCCCAGTCATTCGGTGCTTCATTAGCTGGAACTTTCCATCAGCCAGGGCTGCCTGTTCCTGATTTGATGAAACTTGCTGACAATGAAAACCACAAGGGTTTAATGATAAGAGAGGAGCAAATGGTGCGGAGCCTTGTTTGAATATCAAGTGGATTTGGCTGCAGCCTCATTCTCAGAAGACAGGCAACCCAGGCACATTAGATGAGGTCTAATGATGAAATTATGTGACTGATCCTTTAACCAATATGCCAAATACTAGGGGGTGATAACATTGCTGGTTACTGAGATTTATCTGCGATGAAATGATTGTGTCATTTATTGTTTTAGCAACTGCAAGATTACCTTTGGTGAACTGGGATTATTAAATCAGATCACAAGTCCACGGCTGTCTAGACAACAAAGCTTACTGTGGAAGGAACACATTGTCAGGAAAGAGGCTGGGTTTCAACCCTGGCTCTGCTGCCCAGTAGCTGCGTGAATTTAGGCAAGTTACTTGACTGTTCAGAGATCTGGTTTTCTCATCTGTTTTTTCTTTTTTCCAGAATAATAACACCCGCATTGCATTACAGTGATTATTTTTATTAGGATAAGTAAGAAGAGTGGATATAAGATACCAGGTGTGTAGTAGGTTCTCATTAAATGGCCGGTTTTAGTTTTGAAATCCTAAGCCATGGAGTTTTCAGATGCCTGTTGATATTTTAAGTCTCACAAAAAAAAAACCCAGATAGCCTACTGCATTGGATCTGTTGGAAAGACTGATTAGAACATGGTTTGGAATGAATGAATGAGCCTTAAGGAGAGGAAACAGTGGGTGAGCAAGGGGGTGCAGCATGGCTGCCAGTTGACGGGACCATCTAGGAAACAGATGTTAAGTGATTTGGTTTGAAAATGAGCAGGTCTGTGGTAGGGCCTTTAGCGCAGGTGTGCCTGAACTCAGGACAAGGTTTGGGCGCCGTCTCCAAGAGGGGCAGAGAACCAAAGGGCACTTTCTCAGGCAAGCCCCTCTGGGGGCCTTAGTTATTCTGAAACGTGAGGATACTTACACCTGCCCGGGTACCACCCATTATTTCTACCTATGAGTTCTCAATGAATGAATATAAAACAGGGATTATCCTCCCAACTAACCCATTTTTTATAATGTTAGGCATCGACACTAAATTTATATTAAATAACTGGATGTCTCACCTTCACCCCCAAGTCCTGACTCACAGAAACAAGTTTGTGTTTCTTTAGCACATGTACCAATTCTTCGCCTTGGAACGGAAGGGGAATAAGGTCTGTGGGTGTCTTCCTCAAGCAGCTTTGGTGTGCTGGCTAAAAGTGTGCTCAGGGGGGCCAAGCGGACGAGAGTCACACCTCACCTGTGCCACCGACTAGCGGAGCGGCTTTGGACAAGTAATAGGAACTCTCCATCCCTCCCTTTACTGCTCTGTAATTGCACAGAGCATGATAGCATTACTAAAATCAGCCTTGAGGGGTGGTTAGGAGGATTAACCAAAAACAAAACAAAACAAAAACAAAAACAAAAAAAATCAGGACAGAACAAAATATACAATGAACTTAGAAGAGTACCTAGCACACGATGAGCACTGAGTAAAAGTTAGATGACACTATTCTTTCCCCAGTCATTATTCACGACGGGGCAGAGAGACAGCATCAAGTAGTCGCCTTGGAGAACGTGAAAGGGCAGCTTGGGTGGGTCCGTGAGGATCAGGAGACATATCTAGGACACCGTATGATAAGGGAGGGGTGCGGAGAGTTCCAGGCTGAGGGAAAGGTGCGTGTGTGCCAAGCTCCTGGGGCTGAAGTCGGAGGGCATGCTGGAGAAGAGCCAGCACAGCCCCAGTGCAGAGGAAAGAGAGGCAGCCGATGTGGTTACTGTCCCCCTTGTACAGGAGAAAACGCCACCTCAGACGTGGCTTACCCATGTCCCCACACGGGAGGGAGTGAGGAGCGGTACCTGCCGCCTATAACCAACTCCCAAACTCTATCACACCGACCTCCTCCGCCCATGCTGAGCCTGTTACAGGGAGAAAAGGAAGATGCCAAGGGCACTGTGGGTGAGCTTGTGGTTTCAGTGGGAAGGAAGTGCATGGTGAACTGTTTCTTAATATCAACAAAGCACCAAAAGTGGGGAGCAGGGGCCAAATGGCGCTACCCACCCCCCTCTCGTACAACCATCACACAACGGAGCCTTCTGAGCTGCCTGGCACTTACATTTCTGTTTCTTTTTCCATTTTTTCCCTCGGGTAACTTTTTCACTTGTCAGATTTTTTTTTTTTTCCAAAAATGTGAAGACAACTCCACCTACTAGAAAACACAGGCTGTGTGTTGAAAAAAACAAACACACACACACATGCACGAGTCCTTCGTCTATCACTACCTCACTTTGGAACTTGGAGAGGGTCTCTAATTGCTGCCCTCCCAAACCCATGCCCCAGACTAGTGGTGCTTCAGAGACCTTAGTAGGTGGCTGGGAGAGTCTGATACGGCCGTGGCCCTTCCCTCCTCTGTGCCACGCCCAAAGGCACAAATCTTTGCATACATTTCTCTGAGGCTGCGTGTTCCATTGAGTCTGCCCCTGGATCCCTTCTCCATCCTCGGTGTTCTTCTAGGCTGTCTCTACCTTAGTTCTTGATTTCTATGTTGAATATCAGCCCTTCTTTGGGGACTTCAACATGACCAGTAACTGTGCAAGGGTGGTGGCCTGAGGGTAGAAATCTTGCTGGCAGAGGTTGCCTGTACCACTTAGTGGCTCCGTGACCTTGAGTACGTTACCTATTCTTTTCTGAGCACTAGTGTCATCTTTGGGATCCCAGCGATTGCTCAGATTTTTTTCTGAGGATTAGTGAGTTCAAACACCACAGTGTCTGACGTGTGGATGAGAGTTGCAATTATTAATGACTCCCTCTGAGTCTCACATCCACTGTCCGTAAGTTGAGGATGTTAGGTGCGGTGATCACCAGTGCTTTCCAGGTCACAAGGTTTCTGACTCTGGGCCACCAACCTAACCAATCCCTTGGGCTCTCCGTTAACTTAGTCACCCTCTAACTCTATCCCCGTCTCTTCCAAATGCAACAGATTTAGCTCAGGGAATTGCGAGGACTAATTTGTTTAGAGACTTGATAGGTGCTGGTTGTGCCTTCTCAGCAGCAAGATGGAAATGGCCCATGGCAAGGAAAAATCATGGATTCTGAAACTGTAAATGCTAAGTCCCAAGGGAGAACATGTCTTCCTGAATCATAAAGCTGGGAAAGAGGTAACCTTTCAGGAGTTGGATCAGAGGAGGGTAGACTGTAGGAACACTTGAGAGTATTGTACGTCCCTTTGGGATTTGCTCCCAAACCCCTCCAGTGGCCCTCTGGACTATTTTGAGCCTAGGATTCAGGTTTCATTAGCCTCACTGAGGACTCCTCTGGGCTTCCTTTTCACTGTGCAAAGAAACGAGCACCTCACAGGAAGGCAGGACACAGCGATGGAGAGCGAATCAGCTTCAGTGCCAGGGGACCCAGGGCTCTGTCCATCCCCGCTCTGCAACTTACCTGCTGTGTGGGCTTGAGCAGATGACTTAACCTTTGTTTTCACCACTTCCCTAATGTATACATCTGAGAATAATATTAGATATTTCTTCAGGGTGCTTTAAAGTTATATAATACACTGGCACCAATATGTGTTCACAACGGTCACACAAAATAGAAAGATAGGTCTTGTATAAACTGGTATGGTTCTGACTGCATAAAAAATTAAATACTTACCATCCCTGGCCAGTAGCCAGGTTGGTTAGAGCATCATCCCAGTACACCAAGGTTGTGGGTTCAATCCCCAGTCAGGGAACATACAAGAATCAACTGATGAATGCCTACATTGGTGGATCAACAAATCGATGTTTCTCTTTCCCTCTCTTCCTCTTTCTCTGAAATCAATAAATAAAAATTTTAAAAAATTAAATACTTAGAAATAAGAGAAAGCAGTGTATGTGATGGTTACATGCATGGTCTGATTAAAATCGGCTTCTACCATTGACAAGCTGTCACCTTGGGTGAGTCTCATGACCTCTCTGTGTCTCAGTATTTTCATCTGTGAAATAGATATAATAATACCTGTAGTTTTGAGGATTAAATGAACTAATTTACCTAGAACAGTAGCTGACATATGAAAAGTACTGTATGGGATACCAATTTTTTACAGGTCTCATAGAGTATGAGGTGAAAGTGGGTAGAATTTGAATTTGAATGATTAGCCCCAACAGTGTCAAAAGTATGGATCAGCCTTGTCATTTCTCGTCTTTCCCTTCATTGTTATAAAATAGCTGCTGTTACAGCTCCAAGTGTCAGTCCTTCGTACAATACAACCCGGAGCAGGAAGGCAAGAGGTGAGAGCCCATGGGCTTTCTCTTCAGTAATATGTTTCTTTTTATCCTCAGAAATCCTATCCCTTATCTCTCCTTGGCCAGAGTTGGGTCACTGGCTAATGTGAGTAAGATTATACAACATAAACAAATTGTGATTTACCTTCCAGAACTGGGCAAACTACTTCTGGAATCAAATGAAAATACTGTTAGCAAGGAAAGAGGGAATACTTGTTTGATAGTCAACTGACAGCATTGAATGCACCTTTATTTTAGAAATAATTATACAGAATTCAGAGAGTAAGTGAGTCAGCCAAGGCCACATGTCTTGGAAGTATCAGATTCTGGCCTGGACCACAGAGTCTCTGAGCCCACGTTGCCTTGTTCATTACCACTTATTATTTTATTGTTGACTAGAAAGATCTATGAAGGTATAGTGTATTCTTTTGGGATTAAGGCATTATAGGTCCCCGTTGTAAAATGTAAATGTGATATTGTGGAAGAGAAATAGAAACTTCAGGTAGAATCTTCAAGTCTGGAACTGTGAGGTAATTCATTCAAACAGCAATTTTTAGGTAGGTGGCATTTTCACCTATCCACCTCCCTCTCCATCCATCCATCTGCCTCACCATCCATCCATCCATCCATCCATCCATCCATCCATCCATCCAGATCCCTTTCTTCCTGCCTTTCATTCATTCATCATACATTCTTCCATCCTTTTCTCCATATAGCCTTCCATATATGTACCTTTGTTCTCTCTACTTTACCAATTTTGCCTCCTTCTTTCTCTCCTTCTCTCTGTCCTTCCTTTTCTTCCTTTTAGTTACTCAGACACTGAGCCCCACTTATTGACTACCTCTGTGTGTGAAGTGTTGGAGAATATAACAGTGAAAAGAGCCTATTATTTTCCTCCAAGAAGATCGCATTCTGTCTGAAGAGCAGGCAGTTCCAATATGGCATATTCAGCATTAACTGGGGCTCCCGGCCTGTGTGTCCAATGCCCAGGTCCTAAGTGGCCTTCCTAGTTGGGCAAACAAGAAGTAGTCCTGGGACCAGCAGGGCTGTACAAGTTTCTCAGCACATAAGTCTTGGGACCAGAGGAGCCCTCAGTTCTAATGCGGCTGTTCTGACATCAGCATAATGTCTTTGGGATGAGCAAAAACTTGTGCAGTTCCTCAGATGTTTTAAAACAGCAAGTACATTTTGCAAAGCATTCTCCCCTGAATATTTAAAATTATGTTTTATTTAAGGGAAATGACTTTCATAAATTTCTGACCCATTTGAGCTTTATATCACTGTAATATTCTTTAAGAGCCAATTCATGTCCAATAAGGCTTTCCACCTTGTTTAATGACTTTTAAAATTCTCTTTTTTTCGCAATCAAAACTGTATAAGCCAATTCGAATGCCAAAGGGTTCAAGTTCAGTTCAGAGTGCTGAAACAGGAATTCTGAGAGAATTTTAAGTTGGTAAAATGAGTTCTGCTCATCGGATTCCACTCCAGTGATTAACCCATTGTGGGTGGGCTTACCATGGACATCGCCGGAAGTTTGACTATCTGGGCTTTTTAGTGAATATTTAAAAACAATGTAGGCACACCTTGCCTTATACATATCTGACTTGTTCTAAGCAGAGAAACTAGGCTTATGTTTTTAATTCTGAGCAACTGAGAAGGAAGAAAGGAAAACCAATTGTACTCGTCTTTATTCTGTCTTATATCAATCTGATCTCATTTAATATCTGTAACAGTCCAGGGAGGTAGATGTTATTCGCATTTTACTCATGAGGAAACTCAGGCTCAGAGAGTTAAATAAGTTGACTGAATTCTGAAGCTGGGGAATGGCAGAGAGAAGGTTTTCGGGTCTTCTGAACTCAAGCCTCATGGCCGTCTGGGGTTCATTCCTTTCTGTGCTATCCTCAGTCTGTGAACTCTCACTCAAGTATGGCCGAAGGCAGAGCAGTAGGTACCGGACAAGAGCGCGTTGCTTCACTTCATCCCGGCCATACCCTTCCTTTATGGGCGTAGGAAATAAAGTCTCCAAAATGTACACAACCTGCTCCAATTGACAGAGCAGAACCAGGCAGACTTGGGTTTGAATCCTGTCTTGGCCACTCTCTTAGTTTCTCACAGTGGCTATAATAAACGACCCTAAGCTTGGTGGCTTGAAACAACAGGGACCTATTCTCACACTGTTCTGGAGGCCTGTAGACTGAAATTCTGGTGTCAGAAAAGCTGTGCTTCCTCTGGAGTCTCCAGGGGAGAGTACGGTCCTTGCCTCTCTCTGCCTCTGGCTGCCTCTGGCATTCCCTGGCTTGTGGCCCCTTCCCTCACTGGTCCATTTTCACATTGCCTTCTCCCCCATGTGTCTTCTTCTCTGTGTGTCTCTAACTACGATACCTGTCTTTTGATTTAAGGTCCATCCAGACAGGCTCAGGGACCTCCTTGTCTCGATTGCCTTGACTTGATCACATCAGCAAAGACCCTTTTTCCAAATTTGGTCACATTCACAGATACTGGAGGTTAGGTCTGGACATAACTTTTTGTGGAGACCACTTAATGGCTGATGACTTTGGAGACTAAACCCATCAACTGCCTCAGTTTCTTTTTCTGGAGAATGATAATGCCAACATTTCCTAGCTCACAGCAGTTGCTGTGACAAGTAAACAGTAGGATTAATCCTTTGAGTTGTTTCAGCATTGAGTCTACTCAGTGCACAGGATCCTCATTGCATATCACACCCATGTCACAATAACAGGACTTTATAGCAACACAGCCTCACAGGCAGGTGGAAGGTGTCTTTTATTATGCAAATCGGGTGAACTAACACTTTACAAATAAAAATTAACTCCCAAAATCTGACCCAGAATGCTCTCCTGTCTTGAACACTTCTCTGCCCCTTCCACAGAACAAGATTAGGAAGCCTTCCTACAAGCTCAGTCACTAGTCAGGAGGTATTTTCCCTCATAAATGGTCTTCTGCCTGTGGCTTTGAAAGATGACCAAGGCTTCTTTTCTGAACTTGTCTGTGGCCAATCCACAAATAAATGCTCCTGACTCTCATCACCACCTGCCAGCCCATGGTACAGTCTTGCTTGTGTGGGCAAGTGTGGGGGTTCAACGACCAGGGACATTTTGTTTTACAAACTTTTGACAACAAAGCCTATTTCTACGAAGAGTGAACCTGTGTCTTGGTGGGTCAGTGTGAGTCACCTCTGTAGCTCAAGACTGGGTCCAAAACAGCTACGAATTGTCCCAATGACTTCTTCCCTGCTCTTTCAGACCTTTCTTTTCTTTCTCCTTTGCTTCCTGTTTTTCTTATCATTCATCAAAACCCCATCGACACTCCCTCATACACCAGGACCTGGATCAGTCCCAGTGTATACACAATATAGACTCACATTCTAGAGGAGAGAGAGAAACAGGGACAAATGGGTCACCCTCTGATATTGCAAAATAGAGGATGTAGAGAGTTCTGGGGCAATGTAGCCTTTGAAACATGGGCCACGTCTGGAGGAGAGGGGAGGGATTGGCACCAGCTTATAGAGAATGTGGTATTTGAAATTGGCCTTGAAGGATCAAGAGGGGCAGATAAGGTGGCAGTAACTGTGTACAAATGCTCAAAGGCTCAAAAGCAAAAGAGCAAATGCCAGGTTTGGGGCCTGTTGGCCCCAAACTTTTGGTATGATAAGAGTATAGGGTCATAACGGGGACCAGGACCTGGAGGAAGGACCGAGCATGTCACACTGGAGTCAAAGGCTATTCACCTAAGGGTCTGAAGCCACAGACGGGCAGGGACAGATCCAGATTCTAGAAATATCTGCCTGGCTTTCATGGAAAGGGTGGATCTCAAGAGAACTGGCTCGGAGTCAAGGAGACCATGATGATGCTCTCGACTATTTTTTGTGTTTACTCTATGCCGGGCATTATTCTAAGCATTTTAAGTACATATCTACTAGCTTAGCCTTCACAACCACCTTAAAAGGAATGTCTTCCTTCGTCTGGCAAAGAGAGAATAAACAGCTTGTCCAAGGTCACCCAGCTAATACATGGCAGAGCTGGAATTTGCACCTGAAGAGCTAGCTGCAGAAATTAAGACCCAGAGTAGGCCCAAGACAGAGAGTGGAAAAGAAGAAGTGGAAGTTCTAGGACTTGGGGCTCGATTGGTGAGAATGGGTGAGGGAGGAAACTGGGGCTCAATGCCACCCAGGTTTCAGGCTTGGCTGTGTGATGTGCACTTCTCTCACACCTGAGCTCCCTGCACTCTGTCACCTAAGCAAGTGCTGTGCAACCAATGCCCCCAGACCCGAGCTCCTTAAATTGGGGGAGTGGCGTCTGTGACATAGTTCACATAGTGGTTTAACATCCAGATCCTGGAGGTAGATTACTGGATTTGTATTTGTGCTTCCCCTTTTTGAAGTTCCCAGCTATGCAGGACATGACTGGTAGACCAGCAACATCTACTTGTTAGGAGTTCAGAATCTCAGGCACCACCCCAGACTCTCTTAATCAGAATCTGCATGTCACTGGCTGATTCTGACCTATGCATGTTGATTCCCAGGTGCATAATGTTTGAGAGGTACTGTCCTTTCTGCATGACTTTGAGCAAATTATGTTACCCCTTTCAATCTCCATTTCTTCATCAGAAAAATGGGGAATAATAGTATCTTTCCTATAGGGTTACCTGGAAGAATACTTATTAATTGTTTAGTTAGGAACATAAAGCAAACCTCAAAAAACAGCTTATCTTTATTGTTATTTAGTTCTGATGAGAAGGTCTAATATTTGCATGCCACCTTACAGGTTACAGAGCACAAATCTGTCACTTTAGTTGGTCATTGCAAAAATCTTGTGAAGCAGGTGAGGAAACTTAGGCTCTGGGAGATGGTGTGATGGGTCCAGAACTAGGCTCCAAAGTCTAGCATAAATGTTCCATTTTCAAAGGGAATCTGACATAGTTACATAGTTTTCTTTATTACCTTTGGACAGAGCCACCTTTAGAGAGGGGAGGAAAAGGAGATAAATCTGTCAAACTCATGTTTTAAGTCAACAGTCTTTTGGACACCTTCTTGATAGCCCATCAGCCTGTCAGACCCAAGGTGACCCAGAAACCCTTACTGGTATCTTTGGAACTCCAGACCCATCTCCCCTTCTACCTCCTCCTCTGCGCCTCAGAAGCCTGGCCTACATGGACCACATCCAGGTATTCCCTCGCCCTGAGCTCTGGATGGGTTTCTGTGACAGGAAGCCTCTGCAGATGGTGGTGGTGGGAGGTGAATGGTGACCGAGTATTTGTTCCCTCCACTCCTGTCTTGCAGCTTGCTTGATGTTAGCTGCATCCTTGAGGCCATGGATGTTAGCTACATCCTTGAGGCCATGGCTCTGTATAATTACTCTTCCTGTGGTCCAGTGTCTGCTCTCAAATGTGTCCTTTCAGACCTACCCTTGCTGGCAGCTCTACTGTGAAAGCCCTAGGTACTCGAGCTGCACCCGCTACGCTCCTCACCCTCTCCCAGCTACTACACCTACTACATGCTTCTCTTATGACCTGTTTTGAATGAGCTGTCTGTTCCCTGCCATGACCTTAACTTATGGGACGGTGGTAGAGGGCACTTCCATTTTCCAGGAGGAAAGCCAAGTCTCAGAGAAGGAAGTCATGCATCCACTGTCACGGAGCTAGTTAATGATAGTCCCAATCTAGAACCCAGTCACAGGAGTCCAACTCAACAGCTCTGCCTCATTGGCTCTCCCTCAAACACCCTGTCCTGCCCCAATATATGTGTCTTTATAATGGATGCACTCTTCCTAGAGCAACTTCCAGTTCATTCCCTGACTGCCACATAGGTTAAAAAAAACACAGCTTCCATGAAAGCTTTAAAGAGTGACCCAAGCAGAAATACTTCTTTCCTACTTCTGAGAACCCACTTACATAAAATAACATACCTGATGTTTAATATAAAAAACAAAATGTGCTTGCATCTGTTGGTAGTGTTCTCTTTATATATTACTTTTACATATGTTAAAGTCCTGAAATTTGACTTTAGTAGGTGTGTATTATTATACCCATTTTACAGATGAGTAGAATAAAGAGGAACAAGATTTTTTGTGATTTTCTCCAAGATTATTCAGCTGGTAAATGGTGTCACTGACAGGAGAACAGTAATTTTTAATTGTAAACCTTGCCGCAGAGCAATAGGAGGAGGAGGTACAAAGTTTGGAACTGAGCATTTCTGGGACTCCACTAAGCTAACTCATTAATGACATGATCTATGGCCTTGATTCCCTGAGAAATAATGGAAATTTGACAATGTAATTTAGTGGAAAGAGGAGCTGTAGAAATTTGTACAATCTTGGGCTCAAATCTGGGTTGGCCACTTAGCAGCTAATCAAGGGTCAGCACCTCTGAGGCTATTTCTTCCTCTGTACCACAGGGTTTTAATATCAATATGATAGACTAAAATTTTCCCCCCATGTTCATTTTCCTCTTCCTCCTGGGGAATAGAGAATTGTCATGCAGAGCACAGACATTTTCCAGCCGTTCTTAGAGCCTTTGACAAAGTATTGGTCAATAATAAACATGCTAACTTTCCATATGGCCCACTCTGGGTTTTTGTTTTTTTAAAGACAACCAGGTGCACGCCCTCTGCCCTTATACTTTGTCCTTTCATCTCCTTGCTGGGCGAATGCAGGCAAAACGGCTGGAGCTAAAGCAATCATTGTGGATAATAAAGACACCTTGAAAATGGAGGTCACACCCAGAGGAGCCTGCACTCTTGGAAAATTTTTGGAGCAAAGTCAACATGTTAGCCCACTTTCTGCCTTAAGACTTGTAATAAGAGAGGAATACACTTTTGTCTTAAGCCACTGTTGTTATTTTTGGGGGGTATCTATTACTTTTAGCCAAACCTCACCTTAATTATACAATACTTTTCATTGAGGGTCATTTTAAGCCCTGGGCATGTGTTGCCGAGTGTTCCTGATGCATGGCAGGGACCGCGTGAGTGCTCATTGTTAGTGTTATAATATCACCTAGTTCAGCACACATTACAGATTTAGTAAATTACTGAGGATTATATTAAATAAAATTCACGTTCCAGGGTAAACCTTGGCTGAAAAAGTCTTCTTTGTTGTTCTTCGTGGAGAGAGAAAAAGAGAACCTAGTAGCCTCAGGCAGTGTGAGTCCCGCCCTGGAGGACCGAGGCCACGCCTGAGATGGACCGGCTGCCAGGGCGGGTCTGCGTTAGAGGCGGTTTTGACTCCTTTTCCTATGCTGATTGGCCAGATTTGGGGGCAGAAGGCTGGGGGTCGGCACCCCAGTGTTCTATCACGCTTTGGCTTTGTGGCCATATGGATAATTCTAGCTAAGTTGACCACTCAGCTCAGACTAGAAGAGAAAAACTGAGGCCCCCAGCCTAGACAGGGATGAATGGGTGAGGAGCTGGAGCGGCGTTTACGTGAGTCCAGTTCTCTGAAGGCTCAAGTGGGGCCACCCTCTCCTTTACTATCTCTTGTTAGTGCCCAGACCTACGACCTCAGAAAGAAACAGCAAAATTCATTATTCAAAGATCTCACTGTGATTTGTCCTACTCGTACTCAGTTTTGGGAGCCTGCCAGAATGATGCAATGCAGACTAGGTATTTACTGAACACCCACCTTGCACTCAGCCCCCTGTATGTGGTATTTCCTTAATCTTAGTCCTCAGTGTCATTGTAAGTCCAGTACAGTTGTCCCCGTGGAAGAGACTGGAAGAATGGAAGCTAGGAGTGGTAAACAGGTCACCCAAGCAGCGGGTAAATAGCAGAGCTGGAAATCACGCCAAATTCTGATTTTAAATCCTATGCTGTTTAAAATTCAAGTCTCTGTAAAGCCTTCAGAACAAGGTCAGTCTGTGAGAACCACCTTCTCTCCCGGCTTGAGTGAGCTGGAGTTTCTGTCTTTCCTATGGCTTGATAGGAACCGATGGTTTCTGGTCCCCTTCCCTCCCTGAAGGCACTGGCTCTGCCCTTTCTTCCAGCCCCAACAACTTCCAGACCTTCAGCAAAGCTACCCGCCCTGAGTTGGATGGTCTGAAGGGCCTGTGACAAGGTTGGCGTTTAGGGGTTGCCTCCCGCCCTTTATCCTCATCTAGCTTTAGCCATAGCATCGCCGTTGCCACGTGATGGGGATCCACAGGGCTGCCACTCACCACCCTCCTGCCCCAGGTGTGGGAAGGGACGATAAGATAGTGAAATGTCTTACTGAGGGCAGGTGATGTTCGTTCTACCAAGCACATGGGATGCAAACTACCTGCTTAACAAGTTCCCCAGAAGGAAAATCTTAGAGTAGCTGATTGCTTCTGAAAAGGTTGAAAGTCTGTTCCCGAGCCTAGGCCTGAAGACAGAGCATCTGAGTGCTCATGAGGAACTTGTAGAATGTCTGCTACAGTTTATTTTGGGGCAATGTGGTAGAAAGAAAAAACGGGCACACTACCCACCCCTCACCATGTTCCTGCTCTCTGACCTTATCCTTGCAGCGCCTTCCAGCAAGAGGTGCAGCCTTTCTCTCAAGTCTTTGGATCCGGGCTGACCTGGGGAGGGGCCGCGGGCAGTGATTCAGCCGCAGAAGTTAGGAAGTGCCAGTTCCAAGCATTTGCTCACTCTCTTTTGGGACCTTGCGCGGCCCCGGCCCGGCAAGCTGAGGCCAGCCTGGCAGCCCAGGCTGAGCGACTGTGCAGAACAGAGACAAACCATTGCAACCAGGGCCACACTGAGCTGTCGACTCGGGAGCCGTATTCACCATCACCGTTTTAAGCCTGAGCTTAAACATTGATACAGTATTTACAGTGATCATGAGCTTTGGGGTGATCGAGTATGAAGTGCAAACCGATACAGACGTGCCGATGAGAACATTTTAAGAACCGGTAACACTTGCGGAGCACGTTGCCCAGAGCTGAGCACGGTGCCAGGGACGTGTGCACTCCCTCTCATTTTATCTTCGCAGCCGTTGCAGCTACCGTTTTACTGAATATTTACTTGCTACCGGTTAGTGTGTGCTTCAGGTATACTAACAATTTAATCTTTATGCCTATCCTATGAGATGCCTCTTATTATTTCCGTCTTACACATAATGAAAATGATTCTCAGGGAGGTCAGGTGAATTAACTAAGCTAAGGTCACGGTTGAAAAGCAGCAGTTAAGAGTTGACCTCAGATCTGACTTGAATCGAATACCTGTGTTTTCTGCTTCTACTTCCCTGACCAGCTTTCAAGAGAGCCCTTTTATGCCTTATTTTTAAGAGAAGATTTTCAGGGAGCTTAAATAACTTGTCTAAGAGCACCCAACTAATAAATGGAAGAGAGAGGCTTTGAACCTAGGACTCACTGACTCCAAGCCTGAGTTCACTGTGGTTCATTATTAAGAAATATATCCTAAATAGAGAAGAACGTGTTTATGTCTGTGTTAGGACCGTGCTATTTCTTTGTTTTAGAAACATGTTCTGTTCTGTTTGAATGTGTTTTAAAAGTTGTGTTTTGCAAATCCCAAATTGTAACAGAAAGCAGGTTGTAAAGGAACTGGTGAGAGTTATTGCCCAGAAAAACCAGCTGGGAAGCATTTCCATGTCAATCTTATTATTGCTTTTAAATTAGCAGTGACTTCAAAAGCCTTTGAAGTAGCTGGCAGGGAATGCCTGCATTGGGGAAAACAATCACTAGAGGGTATTCTCAGCAGGCAAGTGCTTTATAAATGTTCTTCCTCGTTATTTCTTGGCACTGAGAAAGGTTGGAAAGGAGGTAGACGGATCTTAGCAGGAAGCTTCTAGCTGACATGGATTGCCAGGAAGACCCAATTAGCCTGTCCCTCTCAGTAGCAAATGCCCAAGCAGGGGGAATAAATTATTTGTGACAGTAGCCAAGGCTGCTGACAACTTCAGAGACCACCCATGAGGTCTTTCCATGTCCAGCTGAGTAGAAGGGCCTGAGAGGCTCTAACCCCAGGGGCCTAAAGGATTTCAATCTGAGACCAAAACTAAGTTAAATTAAATGGCGGTTCAGAACATCTGAAAAATATGTGTCAAGAAATTCCTGTCTTCCTTTCTGAACCTCCATCCGACGACCTCCAGGGACCAGCCTCCAAGGTTGGGTTGCAAGTTCACCTTTTTGAAAATTCTGACATGTTCTGGGACTTCTCTCCATCCAAAAAGAACTCACCCATTTGTCTGAAGGTCCATCCGTCCATCGGTCCATCCGTCCATCCATTCATCCTTCCTTCCATCCAAAAATCGATGACTTCCTACTTTATACCTGATGTTGCTAGCCCTTGGAGATACTACTTATCTTAAAGTAGATGAGGTTCCCCTGATCCTCATGATACTTAAGTCTCAGGGACAGTGTAGGGACCGCTCAGTTGGGCAGACCAAGTGTGTGCCTGGGACACCAGTAAACCCTGGACACCAAGAAACTGTTTCAGAATAATTTGATATTTTTGCACATGCACGGCCATACAACATGGGGAAAAATCACAACTGGTCTGAACTTCCTTACACGTATTTATGTTTTAGGAGTATTTTTGTATTGAATTGCGTATCAGAAGAAAAGGAACCACAGTCTTTCCGAGGTTTGAGTTCTCAAAAAGGCCTTCATCCTTGCAAAGAGAAGAACTTAAACAGTTATTCCAGATGCTCTAATAAAGGATGCTTGTGAGCTGTGAAAGAAACCAGGAGAAGTGTCTAACTGGCTTTAAAGCGTGGGTCTGTGTGTCTAAGCACGCAGGTATGTCTGTGTTGGAGGGTGGTCAGGGAAGCCCAGTGGGGGAAATTGGAGTCATTCCCGCCTATTCGCTGTCATTGGTAGCCCCTGGATTATGCCTCTATTCTGGCTCCTCTCTTAGTAATCTACGTGCACATCTGTGGCAGACGCTGGCGGGCCCCACATACAAGCTTTTGGCACCACTTTTCTAGGGCTTGCCTCTGTCCTAACACAGCACCCGCAACTTCCTGCCTGAGGGGTTCCTCTGCACCCATGGGCAGTGAAGGCCAGAAGTGCAAGAGCGTCCCTGGGAGCAGCCTTCATCTCAATCAGCGGTGGAAGGGGGTTAGGTGAGAAGTACCCCAGCATTAGCACCCCTCGTCTGGATCACTTGGAAAAAAGATCTACAACCGTCTCTGAGTTCTCAGGCAGGGCTGAGCACCAGCAGTTACCAGCAGGATAACACAGCCTTATTACCTTCCTTCTCTGGTCAGTCTTACCCTGCCCCCACTCCTGTACTGGTTGTCCAGGACTGCCCCCAAATAAAGCTCCCGCATGCCGTCCTGGTCTCAGAGTGCCTCTAGGGCCATCAAAGGCAGACATTTAGTGGGGTTTGATATGTGTTGAACAAATGAATTAATGAATAAGTAAGTCAATGATGAAGTCTGAATGACTGGCAGCATCCTTCCATCCTGTGTTCTCTTTTTTTATTCCGCCCCAGTGAATCTCTAAATAACAGCATTTCGGAGGAGAAAATAATAATCTGTTTGGGAGGTAACTGACAGGTGATTTGGCTTCTGGGGAATGGGAGACACCATGGCAGGGTCTGGAAGAAAAAAAGAAGCCGTGTTGATTCTGCCCTTCTCCCTTTCCTGTACTGGATCATTGCCTCCCCCTGGAACTAAGAGACACCACCGATAGCTCACCTTCCATTGCTGTTAATTTTGATCAGATTCAATGACTTCTTGGAGAATGCCTTATCATGATAAAGACTACGGAGATCTGACAAATCCTAGGAAGTCCTCACAAAAGTGTTGGCATCTGTTAAGTCATTTATTCAATTTCTTAGTTTGTAAATTTATTCATTCAATAATTTAGTTATTCATTAATTTGGCCACCAACTAATTGATTCATCCCCTTCCTCCCTGGCCAACTCAAAAGCTTTTGTTTAGAGGACATGGTAATTAAGCCCATGGTCCCTAGGGACCTACTGCGCAGGTTGGGTTGACATCCTGGCTGTGTGACTTTGGGCAAGTCACTTAATCTGTCTGTGTTTTAATCCCTGTAGAATGGGGATGAGTGGCATCCCTTTGCTGGGAAGATTAAATGACTAGTGGTGGACATAAGTGCTTGGGACGATGCCAGCGCAGAGCCAGTGGCGGAGCAGGGATCACCACTAGCTCGAAATTTGAATGGTCAGCATGTGTTAGGTAGTGTCCACTCCTTCTACACTTTCCATTTCACTTTCTTTTTTCCTCTTTCTACTTTTCCTCTTCACAACAGAAAGACTACATCAAGCCAGGGGGACTTGGTTTCCCACCTTCCTAAATTAGTACTGAAATTTTAACCTCATACATCTGTCCCTGACTCTTACTAGGGGTAGCAAACACTGAACGTGGGCCACTGTGGCCATTTTATCTTCTCATCTTCCCCGGGGAGCTGCGAGCCCAGGGCCTTAGAGCTGCATGTTAGCTGCCTCAGGGCTCCCCCTCTCTCTGGTTTCCAAAAGTTCTTGCTCCTCCAGTAAAACTCAGCCCTTTCTGCTGGGTGCTGGGGATTCACCAAGAAAAACAGTTGACACCAAGGTGTGAATGAGGCAGCACCTTTGCCCTTTCGATGGTGCTTTTCTCCCCTGCTCCTCTCACAGCAACCCCAACTTGGCCCTGACACGTGATCAGACTTGTCTCAGTTTAACAGCCACTCCCCTGTCCTTTTTCGGTCTGGTTTGGAAATAGCCAAGGGTCAGGCATAGGGTGGAAAGAAGAGAGGTCAGCTCCCTGCAGCAACCAGCTCTTGCCATAAAAAGAGATGAGACCCTGGTTTGCCAGAAATGGAATACAGGACATGTGTAGAAAGGTGTTGTCCGCCATAAACAGGAATCACATTCCTATAATTCATATTTCGTTAACCTGTTACAGTCCAATCAGCAGGTTGAAAGAGCTCCCAGCTGTAAGCGAACATTGCTGTGGTTCATAGAAAGTGTAGGGTAATCAGTGAGAGTGGGATGTAGGTTGTGAAGCCTATGATAGCTTGGCTTGAGTGAGATTCACTTGAGGGGTAATGCTTAGGGGCGTGAATTCTGGTGCCAAAATGTCTGGGTCAGCTCTCTACTCCCATTACTAACCGGTTGACTGAAACTGGGCAAATTAATGTGCCTCAGAATTTACATATGTAAAACGAAGGTGGTAATAAAGAGCACATGCCCCGGGGTTGTTGGGATGATCAGATGGACCCACCCAGGCATGGCATTGGAGTAGTAACACTGCCTCTAGCCAGGAAGTGCTTACGGTGTGCCAGGCACTGTTCTAAGAACTCTCTGTTCATAGAACTGGGCACGAACGAGGTGCTGGTATCAGTCTGGCGGCAGCAACAGTGAAAAGCTAAAGTAAGAGCAGCTGAAAGTAGAAGTGTTTTTCTTCTCTTACACTAAAGAAGTGCAGAGGTGGGAAGTCCAGGGCAGGTGTGGCTACTCCATGGTCATCATTCAAGTGCTTGCCTCTAGCCTCCAGGTTACCTCACCTTCCATGGGTTTCACGTCCTTACCCCAGGCAGCAGGGAGAGGATAAGGTGTTGGGGGAAAGGGATGTTCCTTCCAAGTAAGTCAGCTCTCCTTAAGGAGTTTTCCCAGAAGCCCCACATACCGCCTGAGGTTACATCTCACTGAGCAGAACTTGGTGACCTTATGCTACCTAGCTGCAAGGGAGGCTGGGAAGTGCAGCCTTCTGTCTGGGTGCAGAGGAAACAGGGGGCAGTGCTCTGCTACTAAGGCAAAAGGGGACAGCAGGGGTTGGGTAGGCGTCTAACATTTTTTGTCGGTTTTTCCCCGACACCTAAACTACCTTTTCCCATAGGTAGAACATAACCTTTGTATAAAGGAGAGGACCCCAGTGTTTCATCCAGGTGCGGTGTTTCACTGAAAGTCGAGGAGCTTAGATAACATGCAGTTTCTCCATCAGATCTGGTTGTGCCTCCTCGAAACTCTGTGGCGTAGACACTAAGACAGCCCATCTGCTTCTCGTTCCCCACGTGCCTGGCCCTCAGTGGTTGCAGCCCACTGGCAGAAAGAGCCCACCGGTAAAGGGGATGATGGGGCACACGCAGTAGGCACTGTGACATGGAAAATGACATCTCCTGCATGGCAGGCCCTTGTTTAACAACTTAGGGCGTTTCTGTCCTACATGCTTCTGAAAAACTCCATGTACAAAGAACAATAGCCAAAAATCGTGTCCAGCTAGAGGTTTGAAACCTGAAAGCTCTTGGGTTTTACTTACAAATGCTTGTGTTCTGTCCACTCTTCCCTCCCAACTTGATGACCTCCTGAAACAGTAGGCCTTCTTCAGGAAGCAATGCACTTACTCCCCTTTTACCAGCAAGTCTATCTCATGTCAAAAGTTTAGCAATCACAGCCCTGAGGATCAAAGATCAGTTTGGCTCGGCCTTCGGAGAGCTCACAGTCTAACAGGCAGATACCGACCCTGAAACTGCTGACAGTGATGCCAGGCAATAAATTCTTCACAAGTGCTATAAGGAGCCAAGGAGCAAACAGAGAATCACCCAGGGCCCCTGGGAAAGGGGTGTCCTCACTGGTCAAAAGAATGCACCAGTGTGTCCCAAAGTGTAGAGCAAAGTGAATTTGGGCTAGCTAATCACCTTTCAAGGCCTCAAACTATGGATCCTTAGTTAGTCCAGGTGAAAGTCTGTAGGCAAGGCAAACTGCATTTCATCTGATTTTTCTTGTATGTGGATAGATTTTGTCTGACTTCTTGTAAAACTTTGCTCAAAGTGTCCGATGATCTTGTCAGATACCGGCTGTGGTAGGCAGCCTCTTAGATGGTCCCCAGTGACCCCCCATTCCTGGTATCATGTAATTTCTCCCCACTTGGGTGTAGAATGGTTTAGTGACTCACTACTGGCTAATAGAATATGGCAGAGTTTATAGATATCACGCGTGAGATCAGAATTTGGGTGCTTACTCTCTCTCCTCCTGTCACTGTCTCCCTCTGAGCGAAACCGGCTGCCATCCTCTGGGCTACCCCCTAAAAAGGTCCACATGGCACAAAATAGAGGGAGACCTTTGACCAACATCCAAGAAAAAACTGAGGGTCTCAGTCCAACACGTTTTGCAGAACTAAGCCCTGCCAACAACTATGCCAATGACCTTGTAAGTGGACTTTTACTCGGTCTCTGGATGAGACTGAAGCCCCAGGTGATACCTTGATTGTAACCATAAAGCAACTTTGATCGAGAGGAACCCAGCTAAGCTGTGCTTAGAGTCCAACCCCTCCCTAAGAAAACTGAAATAATAGATGTTTAATGCCATTTTGGAGATAATTGTTGAGCAGAAGTAGAGAACTAATATACCAACATTATGGAATTTTCCTTTTGTCTGAATGTTACAGCCTCAAAGGGTGTGTGGTCTGCGTTCCCACACTCATTAGGCAATAAGTTTTTTAGTGTTTTGTCGCCGTATAGCTTGAAGCCCCAGATTTCTTTCCTGCAATATTGCAGACCTTAATATTTACTCTCATGACTTATCCAATAAGGAAATGTCATATTTTAGATTCTATTTCTTATAGTGTACCTCTTGCAAGAACTAAATTCTGCACCTAGATTAGGTTCAGCTGCATCTAACAGAAATAGCAATATTACAGTGGGATATATGGGGAAGTGTATTTCAGTATCACATAAAAGAAGTCTAGTAGTAGGTGGACTAGAACTGCTTTAGTGGTTCTGCATTTATCAGTGTCCCAGTTGCCCTTTCTTTCTATTCCTAGAGCCTGGCATCCAACATCAAGACCCCCTCATGGTCCGAAATGGCTACTTTAGCTCTTGCCATCATATCCTCGTTCCAAGCCACAGGAAGATGAAGCAGCTAAGTAAGTCATCTTAGCTGAGTCAGTTGCCTGTAAGGAATCATCCTAGAAGTGTT
Source organism: Mormoops blainvillei (assembly GCA_004026545.1). NCBI lineage: Eukaryota > Metazoa > Chordata > Mammalia > Chiroptera > Mormoopidae > Mormoops > Mormoops blainvillei. The sequence goes on along the minus strand of PVJD01003727.1, from coordinate 27,736 downwards.
TGCCATATGTATTTGTGTAATGGACAAAGGGATATTTAAAAATGGGAGACCTTGCAAGTCATGGACCACAATGTTTTCCAAACTTTAGAAACTTTCATTCCACCTTGAGCATTTCTGCTGTATGTGAATGTCATCCATTTAAGTGATTACTTCCTATTGAATTATTTAGTAAAAACATTATTTCCTTACATTTACATACCATCTGTACTGTTTTTACATAATGTGCTTCTAAATTGACTTACTTTTGAAAACTGAAATAAATATATTTAAAAATAAAATCTTCAATTAGAAAGTAATGCTTACCATAAAAGTTTTAGAGAGGAAACTCAAATGAAACAAAGTTATGCAATTATAAATAGACACCGTATCAGACAAAAGACTGATCGGTTGGCCTGCCATCCATGCCCTTTACTAGAATGAAGACTAGCAAGCCTCAGGTTGCTGTTCTCTTTTAGATGAACCGGAAGGATTGTCAAGAGCCTAACTTTCTCACTTAATTTAACATCCTGTCTTTGTACCACCTCAATTGTCTCAATCTCACTGGTGTGTTTTGCTCTACACTTTCGGACACACTGGTGCATTCTTTTGACCAGTGAGGACACCCCTTTCCCAGGGGCCCTGGGTGATTCTCTGTTTGCTCCTTGGCTCCTTGTAGCACTTGTGAAGAATTTATTGCCTGGCGCCACCGTCAGCAGTTTCAGGGTCGGTATCTGCCTGTTAGACTGTGAGCTCTCCGAAGGCCGAGCCAGTCTGATCTTTGACCCACAGGGCAAGGCCCAGGACCTGCCCAGAGTCAGTGCTGTTAGGGAGATGGGGTGAATAGAATTGCCCAAGATGCTTAGCCCCTGTGCAGGGATGAAATGGAGACCACTGTCTTCTGGGTCCTTACTCGTGGTGTTTGCAAAATTAGGTTTCTACAGAGAGAGATTGCTTTGATTCCAGGGACAGAGATAACATAAGATTTAAAATAAAGTGTTGAATTTTTTATTTTTAATACTCAAGGTTATTCTTGATTTTTTTTTTCATGGCATACTGCTGTGTGGCTAATAGGTTAAAATCCAGTTATGATTCAAAGTAGGAATCTCAGGGAAAGTTCCTTCGATATTACTTTTGTTCCTGATGATTATGACAGTAATAAGAAAAATAACTGTCAGCTAACGAGCATTTTCTAGGTACCAGGCACAATCCTAAGCCCTTGAGTTTTCTCGTGAGCTAGATAATTACCATTCTTATTTTCATCAAAGGAAACAAGATGCAGGGTGGTCTTCAACCAGCACACAAGATGCACTGGCCAGGCCGGTCAGCGAGGCTGGAGTCCATATTTTGTTCATGTACCGCATCAGGTCCTCCCAGCTTCACCTGGTTGCTGGCCCAGGGACTGCTGCAGCAATAAGCAGTTTCAGGCAGGTGAGATCTGCCAGCACGTCATCTTGGGCACCTCCGCCTCATGCCTGCTGCCTCCTCTTCTGGGGCTTCTCTGTGATCTTGAATGTGCCGTACCCCAGTCAACTGGGCAGACATAGCCCAGAAGACCCAGAAATTAATGACCTACCGAACACAGCTTTGATAGTGGCAGATGAAATCCGATGGCTAGATTCTTCCCCATTTCGTCCCCTGAACAACTGGCTGCACAGAGATGCATTTTATATATTTTCCTGGAAGACAGTCCTGCAGGATCAGACAACTAGTCACACCTTGAGGCAGCTGACTTGATAAAGCATCTTTTATTGGCCCTGCCTCCTGTTTCCCCCTTTTACCTCATACGAGCTCTCTGGAACCATCATAACGAAATGACACAGGGGCCCCTCCCTCCTTTGGACTCCTCATTCCAGGGAATCCAGTCCGTGACAGCCCGGATCCATCTGGTCCCAAAGCTCACGCCCAGAAGCTGAGTCCTAGTGCTTTTATGCCTGAATCTTCAGGACACAGTGGCTACCTGGTGAGATGCCCACGGCCTTTGACTTCTTGATGATCTAGGCCTTTCCCTCTCTGACTCCTTGCCTCAAACGCTGGTCTTTGAGCTTACCAGCATGCTCTGTTGTTAGCCCTTGGCACGTGCTTTCTCTTTGGAGAATGCCCTTCTCTCTCCTCCCTTCCTCCTGCTTCCTTTCCTGGCTAACCCCTACGCTGCTAGAGTTCGGCCCCCTGGCCCTTTCCGATCACCTTTCACCCACTGTCCTCAGCCCGGGCTAGGTCTCTGATTTGTGTACCTTACTCCGATGTTCCTGCTTATCTGTTATCATCTGCTCTGCCTGAGTCCCAGCCCTTTGAAGGCTGGGTTCATGTCGCATTCACATTTCTGTCCTTAATGTGAGCGTGGGGCCTGCCACCGAGCCTCAGCTAAGCCAAGGTGGTGGCGAGTGGCCAAAGGCACAGGAGGTGTTGCCAGATGGCCCCGGGATCCACTCCTGCTCTAACATACAGTCATGGACTTCTGAACATTTCACCTAACAGCTCTGAGCCTCAGTTTCCTAATCTGTAAAAAAGAAAAAAAAAAAAGCTATGATGTAGGACTCTTATAAACATTAAAGGACAGAAACAGAAATTGAATTTAGTGAGACATAAATAAATGTAAGCTACTATTATCAACAATAAAATAATTTATTATTCCATCCCAAGAGGGAGGAAAAAAAAAAAAGCTAGGCTAGTGGTCACTTAGGTCCTCACACAGATTTACGGAGTGCCCTCAAACTTTAGGGGCTACTGGGGAGGGCCCCAGTTCCAAAGGTTTACAGGCTAGGTCAGTCCGCACACTTTCACTGGGCACCCGCCATATGCTGGGCACTGTGTGCATTAGAAATGGTAAGACTCAGTGCCTGTCCTCAGTGAGTTCAAAGCCGAGCAAGGCAACAGCATCAAAGTCTGTGATCATCATGACCATATGGTCTCCCGCTCTGAGGACAAATGCATTCACTTCTTCGACACAGTGTTCATTGCGCCTCTCCCATGTGCCAAGTCTTATCTAAATGGCAGGGGCACTACAGCGAATTTATACTTTGATCCTTTGAAGTTTTTCCACAGACAAAACACAAAGAAACAAACAGCCAAGAGAAAAAAGTCAAGGTTCAAGCAGTGGAGAAGAGGATTCTGGGAAAAGACATCAGACTGTGCGAAGGTGGGGAGGCGTGGAGTGCAGAGCATAATCTGAGACCTGTTCACAGGTGACGTGACAGCACAGAGTACGGGAGGGAAATGAGTGAGGCTGGAGGGACAGAACCAGGGCTGTCCTGCTGGCCAGGATTCTTCTCCATCACAGAAACCCTACCACAGAGGTGAAATGGAGGTGGGCTTGTGTGGCAAATCCTGGGCATCGGCAAAAAAAGACTTGGCCCTAGAGAAACTGGAGCCAAGATTAAGGACATATTTTTGCAAATATAGAATTTCCCTTACTTGAACAATAAGAAAAAAAAATGCACACACATGCGTGCACACAAAGAATTTCCCTGTGTGGTAAGGAATATAGTCATCGATAAGTCTGGGATTATTTATTACCAATCTAATAACTTGAAAGGATAATTAAAATAAATTTAAAAAGAAATCCCACGGAACATGGATTGGTTTTGTTTGGGTTATGTGATCTTGCTGGATCACTAATCACAGTGACCATCTGATGGGAAAGTCTGATTGGTTCAATGTGGGTTACTTGTCCTCTCTATCTGTGGTGGGGTCAGGATATGTTTGCAAAAGAAGGATAAGAAAGGATCCTGTCCAGACCCAAACCAAGTAGTAGTCCCAAAACTTTGAATGCTGTGCTGAGCAATTCGGGTTGCATCTGAGGAGGGAAGGAACCATTTTCAGGTTTGAAGCAGGAAGATGAAATGATCAGATGTGTGTTTAGAAAGAACACCCCAGGCACAAGGTGGCGGGATGGTTGAGTGCATGGGGTGAACAGGAGCTGGGAGAGCCTTTGCGCTGCTAATATCACAGTCCCCGTATCAGCGCCACGCACAGGCTGCTGGGAGTGTGGGTGGATGAGGAGAGAACAAAGAGGGTTGGCTGATGTTCGAGTCCAGGTTCCATTTGGAGACAGAGGAGAAAGCCCTGGCCATTGCTGTGTACAAATTGTTGCCAACATGAATTGTTAAGGTCTCTCAAGAAGTCATTCTGGCTTAGCAATTGGCCGGTATCCTGGACTTACTTATGCTTTCACTGAAGCTGAATTGAAGCAAGGTGCAGAAAAACCTGCTTTTCTGATTGGGATGATTATATTTCATTTAGCAAATATAGGGCACCCATCATGTGCCACTCCTGAGGCTTTTTGTGTCTTTAAAGGTGAATAAAACAAGTCTCTGCCAGAAAAAAAGCAGCATTAGAGCCCCACACTGATAAAGAGCACATTGTATTTCTGCCCCTTACCTCTTCAGTCTTTACCGTAGGCCTATACAGGAGCATCAAAGACATCCTGACCACCTTCTGTCCCTAAGGGGAGAGTTCTCCTCAGTTCTGCCTGCTCTAATCTCCTATGACCCACGTGCCTTTGCTCTTTTCTCTCCCATCGGAACTAAGGGACTCCCTGGGGCAGCTGCGGGCTGGTCAATGTTAACAACAGACTCTCTGAGTAGTGCTTGCTGGTTGTCATGGTGCAAATGCTTCTACCAGGGTGGATTTCAAGCTGTCAGTGTGATGTCATTGAGTACAGAGTTGGAGATAGCTGTACACGTAAGGTCTCTGGAGTCTGGGGTGCAGGGGTCTCATGGGCTAGACCCCAGCCCAAGCCCTTTAGAGGAGAGTGAAGACCGTCCTCTTAGACTTTGGTCTGTGTGTTGTCTTACGGAGTGAATTGGGTCCCCCACAAAAGACACATTGAACTCTAACCCCCAGTACTCCAGAAAGCTACCGTATTTGGAAATGGGGTCATCCTAGATATAATCAGTTAAGATGAGGTCATACTGAAATAGGGTGGGTTTTTAATTCAATATGACTGGTGTCCTTAAAAGAAGATGGCCATGTGAAGACACAGAGACACAGGAAGAAGGTTATGCACAGATGGGGACAGAGATGGAAGTGGCGTGTTTATAGGCTGAGGAAGCCCTGAGGCCCCTAGAAGCCTAAAGCAGCAAGGATGGGTCATACCCGAGGGGCTTTAATGAGAGGCTGGTCCTGTCAACGCCTTGGTTTTAGACTTCTAGCTCCCAGACCTGTGGGACCATATGTTTCTGTTGTTCTAACCTACCCAGTTTATGGTCCTTGGTTACCACTGCCCTAGGAAACTAATGGTCCCTGTGTTTTCTTGTACCTCGCACCACCTGGTTTGAAATATGACTGCCTTTGGGCACAACTTCAATGTGTTTGTATTTTACGGTGCCAGTGCTCTTTTCATTCCACTCCTTACACGTTTGAATCAGATTACAGAAATCTAGTGCAAGGAGCTAAAATACAGGAGAGCCCTTTGCCTTACGGAGGTAAGAAAGTTATCATACCCGCTAGGATTAGTTGAACACATAGTAGGTTTCAGGTCCTATACCAGGTGTTTCTCATGTGTTGCCACATTTAATTTGATCCTCACAACAACCTCATGACTAGGTATAATTATCCTCATTTCACATGCGGGGAAACAGAAGCTCAGTGATATTAGCTAACTCACCTGAGGTCCCAGAGCTAGTTAAGAGCTGAAGGGTTGTCAGCACAGGTGTGGTCGATTCAGGCTCTGCACAACACCTTAGAATGCCACCCTGTGGCCAGTGCGTAGGAGTCTCTGTGGGTTACAGAGGCACGAACTCCTCAGTGATTGTCCCATCTGGATGCAGGCATAAGATGGGATTGCAGGATAGGGGAGGAAGATGAGGATGGTTAGACAAACCAGGATCCAATCCTGGATCCCCTTGGTGAACTTATCTACATGTAGTGGTTGTCATTTCCATGTGGCAATAACAATGACAGGCCTACAGTGATATTATAATAAACAACCTTAATTCCTTATGTATATACAACACTGAACAGCTGTAATGGATTTTTCCGTAAGTGCTTCTCATCCGTTCTCAGGCTCTTGAGCCAGACAGAGCTGGGTTCGCATTCCAGCCCTGAAATTTACCGTGGTCTCATCTTGAGCAAGTTGCTTAACCATTCGTGAGTGTGAATTTATTTCCCTTATTTATATTTTTCTACAAGGGTGTGGGAAGTATTAAAGGAGGTGATGTGGAGTGGGCCCAGTACACCGTTGATGTTAGGGGAGAAAGTTTGCTCTTGTTCTGACGAGAAAGACGTTTTCCTCAGTGTTCCTGGCCCCCTGATCCACCACCTTCCCAGTCGAGTGTGTGGGTGGTGATTCACATTTCCTGACTGAGAGAAGCAAATGCACCAGAAGTTCCAAGCCTGGGCCTCAGCGCTCTGTTTCCCCTGGATCAGTGGTGTCCTATTGTGTGTTTGCCACCTTCGTACCCTTCTTATTTGTTGAATTGTGTTTCCTCCAGATAGTTTGTTGAATTCCTATCCCTGGTACTTGGGAAGGTTACCCTATTTGGAAATAGAGTCTTTGCAGATGCAATCAAGTTAAGATGAGGTAATGAGGGGGTGGGGGGGGTGTCTGATCCAATAGGACTGGTGTTCTTACAGGAGAGAAACACCATGTGGAGACAGAGGCATGCAGGAGAGAATGCCACATGGCACAGCTGCAAGCCAAGGAATGCCTGGGGCTGTTAAAGAATAAGACGGCGGTTTTCTATCATTTTTCTATTCTAAAGTGAATCAGAGTAGAATACGAACTATGAAAAAGGAACAGCTAAGACTGAGGGAGGAACCCGTACATACTGAACACCTCGGTCTGCGTCCTTCCACTGGGGAGACTGCAAAGGTCTCCTTTGCTCCGCACACCCCGCAAGGTGAGCATTCTGGTGCTGATTTTCCAGATGGCTGTATTTCAGTCAGAGATAATAATCACCCAGCTCGAGGACCCACCGCGAGCAAGTGACTGAGCAAATGCCTCACAGAGGTCAGTCGAATTCCAGTATCCGCCTCTGGTCCTTTTATTTTGTGGAAAGAAATTGTGGCCATGGATAGCATTTCTAACACCGATGACCATTGTCTGCGGCCATTGTGCTTGCTCGGACAGGAAGGAAGAAGGGGCTCCTGATGGAAGTGCCCACGTAAGATAGGGAGACGCAGTACAGCAGTGGGGTTAGGGTGACAGCTGGGGAGTCCCTGTCCCTGAGTTCCGGTGTCACCCCACCTCCACGCCGACTGGCTGGTTACCTTGCTGTGTGGCTCCTTCCTCTGGGTCTTGGTCTCCCGGCTTGACATGTGGCAGGAATAGGAACAGGGATTACGGAGCTCTTGTGTGGATTAACTGAGCATCACATCACAGAAAAGCACTTAGAACGAGTCTGTCATGCGGTGAGCAGGACGTAAGTGCTTGCTGCCGCTGTTATTGTTTTATTATTCAGAACGTGACCTGGGACAGGCACCGTTCTCCCTCGAAAAAAGGCCTAATGACTATCTTCTCGGCATTGCCCCTAGGACGTGTTGCCGATCTGCGCTCCACCACTGTGACTTCTAAAATCTCGGCTGAGCTGGACTATTATGTTTCTAATTAGATGACTGTCTGCCCTGTTAGCTAATAGTGCCTTTCACAAGGCCATGTTTCATAGCCATTAATAAGAAGACAATCTGGAAGGAAAGTGCTAACATGTAATTTGCAGTCATGACTTCCAGCTCTAATTTAAACAATGACTCTGTGGTCCCTGGCATCTCAGTCCCTGTCTGCTCGTTGTCTGAAGGGCATTGGAATGCTACATCCAGAGCAGGTGCACGGGGCCCATGCCCAACTGTGCATCTCCCCAGCAGGACTGCCTATCTCTGGGGGTCTCCCTAAGCTCTGAAATAAGTGTTCTGGGGTGTCATGTGTAAAGGGTATAAACTGGGAATCTGTTCATTAAACCTGAGGGGCTGAACTGAAGCAGGGAAAGAATGAATCAGATGTGATAGGTTTTGGGGGCATTTCAGGGTGCTTCATCCATTTATAAATGTGGTTGACTATATTTATAAATGCCTTTAACTATATTTCTAGTACGACCATGAGCAGCTCTCACCAGACCAACCAACAGTATTTTTGTCTTTCTCTTCTGGGACATGCTTATCAGAAAGATGAATGAGACCCAATAGACAGAACCAGTCTAACTTGGGGATTCTGCTCATCTAGTATTGTGTATGGGGATAGCGTGGTAATTAGGGCATAAGGATTAGGGTTCTCTTTCTCAAAGGAAGCAGTGTGGGGAAAGACCTCCACATGCCTTTATGTTTCCCTCTGTCAGGGCTGACAGCTCTTGGAGTTAATAATTCCAAACAGAAATGTCTTTATTTAAGTGGTAAAAAAAAAAAATTCACAAATTATGCAAAACTTTCCAGATATGGGGAGATTAAAAAGAGATCTCCATTGGATGTGTAATATGTTTGAGAGCTGATTACAATGTGAGGAGGTGATAAAATATGGAATAAGAAAAAAAAATTAAGGGCTCCCGAGAAAGCAAAATATTCCACAAGGATGTGATGATTGAAAAACAAATTAATCTGTAAATTGCAAGACATGAATTTCACACAGTAGATAGAAAATAGACAAAATGAAATAGAAATTATCACGTGTATAACCCATGCAAATAGATCAGAATGCATGTACTGTCTTACACACATACCCTTATTTTTCTATCTGGTACAATCACTCAAATGAAAGGACTCTGTAATCGTTGTTCTCTAAACACTACTCCATGCCTTCCGTTTATTAACTTAATGTATATTGTGGGAATTTTTATATTGATATATACCATTCCTTTCATATCATTTTAGGACATTCTTTTGAATGGTTCTTTATTATGTAAATGTACCATAATTTATATCCACAACCAACTATTGATGAACGTGTAGATGTTTTCCAGTTTGAAGCATTTTATTTTTTTATTTCTTTTTCAAGCAATTTTGAAATGAATATCTTTAGCCATATATGGTCAAGTGCATGTGTGGGTATGCCTGTGGAAAAAATAAATCTTTGCAGTGGGATTTCTGAGTTAAAGGATATTTTAATAGGCATTGACCTTTTGCTAAATTGACCTTCAAAGCAGTTATGCCAATTTATTCTCCCATTACCACCATGTGAATATGTTTTCCCAAACCCTTGCCCATGTTTTGTATTCCTTTTAATCATTGTCAGTCTGACAGGTAAAAATAAAAACAATACCCTTCTGTTTTAGTTTAAATTTAAGTTACTGAGTGAGGTTAGGCTTCTGTTCATATTATCCTAAGCAATTTGCGTTTTTTTCCCTGAATCCAGCACATAATATGCACAATAAATATTTGTTGAACAATCAAATATATTGACCATGCAATTGTTCTTTTTATTCTTAATCTGAATGAACTTCTTATAAAGTTAAAAATTAGCACCCTTCTATATAGTTGTTGCAAATACTTGTTTCTCCATTTGCTGTTTGTCTTTTAATTTGTTTGTGAATTTTTTTGGAGGAAAGCACTTGGCAATTTTTCACTTTTCAACGTAGTCACATTTATTATTATTTTTAAAAGAATGTATAGTGTTTTAAATCTTGTTAGAGGTTTTCTCCTATTCCTCTGAATAAACACAGTGCTCTTAATAGGCTTCCTTTCTGCTGCTAAATATTTTTTGGGTGATTCCCAAACTGCTCCCCTTGCCTATCAATCTCTCTTCCCATCCTCTGCCTATAGAATGACCAGTGTTAGAAGATGCAGAGGATTCCTAGTTGCTCAAGGAAGCCTTTCCTTTGCCAAGTACTCCTAGGTGTCCATACCCATCACTATCATACGCGGAGGGCAGAGATGATTTTGTGTACAAGGTATTATGGGAGCCCAGTGAACAAGCTGAGGAACATTCTGGAAAGTATCCTGGGAGTAGAAAGTTGCTGCTACAGGGGGTCTTAGACGCCAAGCTAAGAAAACTGATCTTTTTCCTGCAGGAGTTAGAGCAGGGCTCACTGGTCTGGGCACTTTCTGCAGGTGCTAGTTAGATGGATAAACAGGGATATTAAATGTCCTTGTTCTTGCTCAGAGACAGCTTTCTCATCAGGGTGCTTCTCCACCCCACTGTCCATGGTTTGAGTGCATAAGATAGCCCCAGGGCCTGCTGGCCTTCCAGGAAAACCAGCCCCGAGAAGGCAGGCTGGGGTTGGTAGACCTGCCTTTGAACACCTATGCGTCCGTCTTCCCGTGGGAGTTGCTGCCGCTGTCTGTCCAGCACACTTCTCCTCTCCCTTCCTTTGATAGCAGCCCTCCTTCCTCTTATATGATTCTTTACCCAGAAAGGCCGATGGTTCCATGTAGGGTAGGAATTGGAATCTTGACCGGAAACCCGCAGGCGCCCAGGGCTCTTGGATCCATCCGCTGTGAAAATGTTCTGAGAGCTGTCGCATTGCTCGGGTGCCTGACGGTGTTCCCCGTTCCCGTGCTCCCGTGGCCTGATATTGTTCGGGCTTCCCACAGTCCCAGAGGCTTGCCCAGGATTTATCTAATAAGCTCTTTTCTCCCTTTGTTGAAATTAGTCAGATTCTGACATTTGCATTCCAAGAACTGCGGCAGAAAGAGAGCTCACCGGTGTCGGCTGGTTGTACAGACACGTGGGGCCTGTGCCCTGGCTTCTCTTAGCGCAAAAATCTCTCTAGAGTGTCTTTCCTGCTAACCTGAAGCCATGGCAGCCTTTTAGGGAATCTTGATCCGTCACAAGGCTAGGAAGATGGGGTCTCCTTATTGTATCAGGAAATTGAGTCCCCTGGCGTGTCAGGGAATTGATAGAACTCGAGTCCACGACACCTTTGGACAATTTTTGTGAGATAAACCATGGTGATTTTGCCCAGGCTGGCTGTGAGCTGGCATTCGGGACCCTTGCTCATTTCCTGGAGGCAGATCCAGGCAGCTCTGTCATCTGTTGGTGATTACAAGGCCCGGCGTGCCCCACCAAGGGCCCTCTGGCGCCTTTCCTCTTTGGAAACACATTCAGCACATTTTTAGAAACCACAATGAGAAGCCCTCCCTGAGAAAGTGACTAAACACTGCTTAATATTCTGAAAACATAAACAGCCGCTGAGAAGCCAGCCCTAAGCAGCTTAAGGAAAGCTGACTTGGCACCGGGGGGAAGCCAGCTGTTGCTGGCATTTGATTGGCGGAGATCGTAAAATTCCTTGCAATGTCAGTATTGTCAATAAATATATATTAGGTTTGTTCTCCGCCTTCCCTGCTGGAGCATTCTGGTTGGATCTGTGCCCTCTGAGCATTTTGGAGAGGTGAAGATCGATGCTCTCTTTCCCTCCTTCTCCCCCAATACTTGTGTTATGGGTGCAAGTGAGTGTCCTCCAAAGGCACATTGAAATCCTAATCCTCGGGACCTCAGAATGAGACCTTATTTGAAACAGGGTCATTGCAGATAAAATTAGTTAAGATCAGGTCATACTGGAGAAGGATGGGCTGTAATCCAATACAACTGCTGTTCTTATAAGAAGAGGAGAGGGGGGCACACAGGACAAATATCAGGGTTTGCGAGGACACAAGCAGAGATTGGAGGGGTCCGACTGCAAGCCATTGCCTGCCAACGAGTGACAGCCGTCACCAGGTGCTAGGAAGAGGCAAGGAAGGATTGTCTCTTCTGCAGGTTTCAGAGAAAACATAGCCCGGCTGACTCCATGAGTTTGGACTCTTAGCTTCCAGAATTGTGGGACCATCAATTTGTACTCTTTCAAGTTGCCCAGTTTGTGGTGCTTTGTTATAGCAGCCCTAGGAAATGTGACACTATAGGTCTAACCATCTCTCTAGATTGGACAGGACCTCCCACCCCCATTCTTTTGTTCACATGGTAGTTCAGCATTCATTAGGCACCAACTCTGTTCTAGATCCAGTATTGGGCATAGGGAATACAGTGGCTACAGGGCACAGTTCTCACCTTTAGGGAGTTCAGAAACTAGAAATGGGGTAGGCATGGACCTGCCAACAGGCATATCCTAGTCTGACTTAGATTCTTCGAGTTTACTGTTTTTTACTTACTGTAAGTTTGTGCGTGTGTGTGTGTGTGTGTGTGTGTGTGTTGGCTTTTTAATCATGTTGTTGTAAATCCCTCAAAAACTAACTTTATCTATTGTTTTATCATAAAAAAATTTAAATTTACATAAATGTTAAAAAAAGTGCAATGATCACCCATTAGCCCATTGCCTAGATACACCGACTGTTAACATTTTGCCTTATTTGGTTTTAAAGAGTATACTTTTATTTTTTTATATCTTAGAGATTGAATGCTGTGCTATGTAAGAACAGGAGCCGGGGAACCAACCTTCCTGAATTCGGATCCTGGCTTCGCCATCCAGCTTTGTCTCTCTAAGCGGGTCGCTGCCCTGCCCTTTGCTTCAGTGTCCCCCTCTGTAAAATGGAAATAATAATGGCTCTCCTCTGCTCGTCGGGGTGCGGTGAGTAATAAATGCATTCGTATTTGAAAAATACTTGAAACAATGCCCGTCATGATGTAGACATTCGACAACTATTAGCTCTTTAAATAATTATTTTCCGCAGGTCTTGGAAAGCGGTGGGGATCTTGCTCTCACACACAGGGCCGGGATAGTCCCTGTGCGTGCACATGATGGGGGCCTTGCCCGCCTTTGACCCATTCGACAGTTTATTCTTCTCCAGGGCATGGGCTCTACCCATGATAACTAAAAACTGGACACAACCCAGTGTCCATTATCTGCTATATTTGTTCAGTCAGTTAATACGCAGCAAAAAGGAAGGTGTTCGTGATGTGGGAGACAACACGCATAAATCTCAAAATGTTATGCAAATGTTTTAAAGGAGCTAGAAGCAAATGACTGCATAAGGTATAATTCTGTTTATATGAAATTAATTACAAAAAAAGGCAAAGCTATGGTGGCAGAAAGCAGGTCACTGGTTATCAGTGGCCGGCGTGGAGCAGGGGACTGGCTGCAAAGGGACATGTGGTTGTTTTCTGGAGCAAAGAAAAGGTTCTAAATTGTGAGCGTAGTGGTGGTTACGTGACTATATTAATTTCACAAAATTCACCTAATTTTAAACTTAATATTGCTGTAGTTTGTTGTATTTAAATTATACCTAAAGCTGATTGAAATAATTAACATAGTGTATTATGGCTTATTGTATGCCTCCTGCACTAGAACCTAGAACATTGAGCTTCAACGTTTAAAACCAGTATGCTTGGCACATAATAGACTATAAATATTTATTGAAGGAATATATGTCCATGATTTTAATAGTAGCTTTGAACTCAAATATTTCTATGATGGAATTTAATAGTCACTCACCATTTACCATCCTTACCAACATGGACAATATATTTTATATCTTTAAGCCTTGGTGTTCTCATCTATAATGTTGGGATTAAAAATAGGATTTCTTTCATAGAGTCATTATGAAAATTGAACTGTACACTATCTGGCATGTGGTGAGCATACAGTAAGTCAAACAAGAGTGTCATTATTTTATGACTTTGTTTCATCTTAATTGCCTCAGAATGTTAATTGTTATTATTATTGTACATTTTTTCAGATCAGAGACTTTGTATTTATTTTTGCATTGTTATTATTGCCTGAAAGTCCTGGCACACAGTAAGTCCTCACTGAATGTTTGTTGCATATAGGAGGTCCTCACTTAACCTTGTTGATAGGTCTTGCGACTTTAAGTGAAACAACGTATACTGTATAACAAAACCAACGCTACAAATTAGTATAATTGACATTATATAATTGATATAAAGAAGAGTTAAGTTTCTAAGTATCTCTTCAATGTTATAACACAATGACATTGAATGAAACAATGTTATTTGAAGACAGACCTACCATATGACCTGATTCCTTAAGTGTTCGAGATCCATCTTCCTCATGCCTAGGGCTCTTTATACGTCCAAGTCACCCCTTTCTAGGAATGTCACCCACCCCTCTCACACACACGCACACCCATGTGCACACCTACAAATGATGTTTGTACTTATTGTTGAGGTTTAAGCAACCCTCTCACAGTAAAAAATGTCCCTGACTTCTGGGAAGAGATTAGATTATCTTATTATGTGCTTTGAAAGTACACAATACCTTTCCTTCACTACACTCACCAAAATTTGCAGTGATACATTTGCATGGTTATTGGGGTTGTGTAAGTTTCCCGAAGCCTGAGTCCACTTAATTCATTAACATTTCTTGACAGGAAGAAGGAAGTAGAAAAAGAAGAAAGCTGTGGGCCAGTGTTAGCAGGTAGGGAAAACTTTCTTTTTGGGGAGGGGATGCTTCATTATTTTATTTTATTTTTTTAAATCTTAGCAATGTAAATACTTTAATGGAATAAAATAGCACATGTGTAGGGGTATAGAGGGACTATAGTATTTGTTAACTTATTATAAGATTTTTTTACTTATATAGAATCTGGCATCTTTTTAACTTTTCTCTCTAGCTGGGTTTTTTTTTTTTTATTGTTGTTCAAGTACAGTTGTCTCCATTTTCCTGCCAACCAATTTTACTTTATTTTCTTTATTAAACTCTAGCTAATTTTACATGTCAGTATCATGCATGGCCCGAATTCCAGGTGGTTCAGGTGGGATGAGACTCATGAGCTTCCAAGTTCCGTGAGCGAACTGTCTTAGCAGGGGCGTTGTGCTTGAGAATGGTGCCGGCGAGGGACTCTGAAGTCTGCTTTTCCAACGTATCCTCCTGCTCAGGAATTTGGAGTTGCTCCTCTTCGGGCACAGAAGACAGCTCAAACTCCTTACATTGGCATTTAAAGCCTTTTCTGATGTAGCACACATGCGTTTTTCCTGCTTTCGCTTACAATATTCTCCCCTCTTTCCAAAGAGGTCCTTGTTCCACTTCTTTGCTATATAAGCCCGAGGCCAAATCCTTGAGGTTCAACAACTCTTTTTGAAACACATATTCTGATCCTCACATATTATAACGAAAAGATTCCTTCTCATTGTTTATGGAGCTATCCTCAAAACAGAGTCTACTAAGATGCCTGATACATAAAGGAATTGAACGAAGTTGGCTGAAATCATACATCTTGACTGTTTCTTATGATCCACATGGAGCCATGAGAATTTTAGCACATTTCTTTTATCTTTAGTCAACGTCGTGTATGAACATGTGCTAGGCAATGTGGGTGGTCCAAAAGGGACAATGGTGAAGGACATGCAGCCATTTTCTTTAAAGAACTTTCAACCAGTTGAGGAAATGACCTAATGACGGTGGATTACAGCTCCGCATGGACCATCCTATCTCAAGAGAAACGGCGCCCTGAGCCAACACTTCAGAGGACAGACGGAGGACAGACGGAGGACAGACGGAGGGTCAAGGGAGGACAGACGGAGGGTCAAGGGAGGCTTCCCAGAGAGGTGAAGGTGCTACCATCTTTCCTGATCCTGCCAGCCGTTTTGGAAGATAACTCCTTTGTTCCAGTGGGGAATACCAGCGAAGTTTTTCATAGGGTGCAGGAAATAAGCACTAGCACATTCCAAGCCCCCTGCAGCATGGGGGGGGGGACACTTTCTTCATCACCATAACAGCCCTTCGAGGAAGAAGATATTATTATGTTCATTTTACCCATAAAAAAAAATAAAGGCTAGGAAAGATCAGCTAACTTTGCTGAGGACACAAAACAGGTGACAGTGGACTCCAGCTAGAGGCAAAATGAAACAAACAACCCCCCAATTCCTGCTTATGGTAACACAGTCACTGGAAAAAGTACTTCCAACAGTCATTTTTTAAAACGCAGCAATGGAACGGTGGCGGTGATGAGAGTAATAGCATTACTGCCTAATCAGGGTACCTGCTTTCAATCTCGATGGGGGGCCTTACACAAAGCCCCTTCATGTAGCTCATTTTACTGATGGGGATGCTGAACTCAGGCATTTGGCAGCTTTTCCAAGATACCAAACCAGTCAGGAGCAGAGCTGGGTGCAAATGGAGGTCTTTGATGCCCGGTTTAATGCCCATCCCTCTAAGTAGCAGGGCCTCTAAAGTTCAGTAGTTGACAGTCTAGCTACACTTTTCACTGTTTTTCCCATTTGTTCAACACAGCTGTATGTTAATCACGTGGTGACTGTAGACATTACCACAACCAAACATTGATTTGTTCTTTGCTTGGCTTTCTGGGAACATTTTCGGGAAAGATGCTGATTCAACACAAAATTTTTGGAGACCTAGAAGGGTTGGTGTGGAGAGTGTATACAGGCTATTATTTTAAAAACCTTTTTTACAAGGACCTGAATCGGTATAGAGCAACTGATTAATAACCTTGAGAATGAAAATGTCAGGTCTATGGCATAAATATTAGCTAGCAGACCTCAATTTGTTTTGGATAAGGATCAACAGTCACACATAAGTCAAAGGAAAGATACCTCTGACACCCAAATTCCCCTTTAAATATCAAGATCTAGTTAAACAAGGCCTTTTGAAACACAGGCAATGTAATTAATAATCCATTACATAAGTAACATTTGCTCATTTTAACTACTTGGAACTTCAGTGAGGTCTCTTCCTTCGTAAAGAACACAAACCTGTTTCTCAGGTAATGGCTTGGAGTTGACGTTCTTAGAAATCCTAGTGTCTGGTGATGACTCAGTGCTCAGGTGTCGGCAGCAAAGGGGAGGAAGGCTGGCAGGATGCCCACCAAGAGAGGAGGGGCAGGCACGGCCTCCGTGAGCTCTGGTGCTGGGATGAAACCCTGGAATCCAAACCCCTTTCTCCTCTGCTGAACAGCTTTTCATTTTTATGCTTTTGCTTTTGGAAGAGGGTTCAGATATCGTTACTAGTCACTAGGTTGTTCACGATAAGGGACTTTTCTGATCTTTTCAGACACATCTGCTGTCATTGCCTTCTTCTGCCTCCTACGCTTTGTCTGTGCGCAATTCCCTGGATTCTTGAGATATTTCATGCTCTCACCTGCCTTCAGGATTTTGCGCGACTGGTGCTGTATGAAATTATGTTCCTTCTTCCTTGCTTAGGAACTTCACTCACTCTTTGGGGCTGGCTCC
The DNA here is from genome assembly GCA_004026545.1 of Mormoops blainvillei. NCBI lineage: Eukaryota > Metazoa > Chordata > Mammalia > Chiroptera > Mormoopidae > Mormoops > Mormoops blainvillei. The sequence continues at coordinate 10,758 of PVJD01003727.1, read as the reverse complement.
AGTGTCACCTGCTGGGGAAACCTTCTTCCACCTCTGATTCCCATTTCCGCCATACCTGGCCCTTTCGGGCTGTGTTAGGGTCTCCTCCAAGCAGCCAGGGCACATGGGTTTGACCCTATCACCTGTACCTCAAAGAATCCCCTGCCCCCCAGGAGAGCCACCTCCTCCCCAGCTTGGACAGAGTGATGCGTGCCCAGCCCTTCTGTGTCTAGAAATGACAAGAAGACAATCTCCCAAAGAAGTGACCTCAATCAAAGAGTAAAAGGGGAAGAAACAACATTAAAACAGTTTTGAACTGTTTCAATTGTGTTTCTAGTGGCCTATTACTAGTTAAGGGGCAGTCATTGGGAACAGGTCGCTCTGTACCGAGCTGTGTTTCTCATAAATCACTAAGGACCCAGGACATAGTCTGAAGGCACGTGGTCTTTGCTCTCTGTAATATTGGAAGATGCTACAACCAATGAACAATTATAATGGTGCAGATATCATTGCCGTTAGGAAGACGTCATCCTGGTGGATTTAGATGGCATTGTGTTTGCGAATTGATGCTTATCCCTGGAAAATGTGTGTCTTTGCTTCTTTTCTGGATCTAATATCTTTCATTTGATGATTAAGAAGGATGAGGGGGCATTGCTGCACCTTACTCAGGAGAAGAAAATTCCAAGAGGCTGAACTGTCATGGGGAATGTTGAGGGCCAGAGCTGATCTTGGAAAAATTTGTTGAAGCTTTGGGCTGAGGCGTGTGGACTTTGAAAAACACACTGCTGGAGATGGCTGTGTGTCCTAGAGGGCCCGGGAGTGGAGTAAAGGGGTCAGGTGCTGTCAGAGCATAGAGTCCACATGAGGACCAACCCTTGTGGGTCAGGGTTGGGGACTGGCATGGAAAGCTAGAGGAAGGTGGTATTCTGAGCTGTACATTGGTGAGCAGTCTGAGAAATGTGTACCATTCAATTTTTCTTCTTGTTTTCCCCTGCGTTATGAGGATGCTCATTCATTTACTGGGCCATTGCCATTTGGCAGGCACTAGGTGCTGGAGATACAGAGGATATCGGCGGCAAGATGCCTTTCTTAACCGACATTACAAAGTTGGTGGAGCAAGACATAATGAACACAAAAGCACAGAAATGTACACACGATGTTCAAGCTATGATAATAACTATGCAAGAAATAAAAGTGGGGGTTTCATTAGAAAGCACCTCAGGGTGGGGGGGATAAATTGAACGGTGAGTGAGGAGGGGAAACCCGAGCTGAGATGTGATAGAGTCCCCAGCCAAGTGCGGACCTTGGGGGAGCGGACTCTAGGCAGAATGAAAAGCAAATACACACACCTGAAGGTGGAAACAACTGAGCGTCATTTAGGCTCTGAAAGGGCCTGAGGTTTGGACTTAGAAAGTGAGGGGGAGAGAGGTCAGGGGGCACTTGAAGAGGTCTGCTGGAGCCTGATCTCAAGACCAATGGAAAAACTCGAGGTTGTAAGTGTTATCGGAGAGTTCATGCAATACAAAACATACCTATATTTTAAAAAGTTGTTCCTATTGTCAAGGAAGAATAGATTTTTGGGGTCTATTTTTCAGATTTTGGAATCTGAAAAATCAGTTAGGAGCCTATGGCATTAATCAAATTACATAGAATTAGGCGTTGCTGGGATTAGGGCTTTCTCATTGGCAGCGAGGAGAAGTATTGATCTGGGGATTTTTGGAGGTAGACCTCACAAGATTTGCTACTTTTAGGGTATGATTTTATATTCTTACTTCACACACGTGCCATCCCTCAGTGACATTAGCCACGTGTGTAGAACTTTGCGCGGTGGTAATGGAGATGCTGCAGTGGTGGAACAACGGGGGGCTACCTGCCCCTTTCTCACCTACAGGCCAGGGCCGTCGGGCAGCTCAGGACCCGGATGCCCAGTAGCCGCGGACCTAGAACTTGAGATGCGACCAGCTGCAGAGTGAGAGTCGGGGAGCAGATATTAAATGCAGAAAACAGTTGTCAGCAGAGGCCTCCTTTTGCCCCTGGCCTTGCATGATGCCTATTTGTATCGGCCAGAAGGAAGGCACACACGCTGGCACGAAATGGGGACACGCCTATTAACCTTTCTCCCAGAGAATGCAGTGAGCCTTAGGAATCGGCCCAGAGGCTCAGCTGGGGCCCCTGGTCAGCACATTCTTTGGGCTCCTGGAAAAGGGCTAGCTCAGAATATTCACAGCCGTGGAGAAACGGCCTCATAAAAATGCATAAGAGTATGCGCAGGGAGGGATGGCTTGGATGAAAAAAGCAGTGTTTACATACTGTTACACTAAAAATATTCACACCTCATCAAATTGTCAGTCTTGTTTGCTGGCAACAATGGGATTTTTCCCTCTGGAAGGTGTAACAGCTCTCAGCAGAGCACTGAGCATTATGTCTCATTAATCCTTCCCAGATCCCGGCAAGGTGGGTGGTGAGGGTCAGGTTTCCTGTTGCAGCGGAGCGGAACAGAGCGAGATCCTCTCTTCCCCCTCTCTTTCCTCACAGGATAGAGAATAGCTGCCATCTCACGTCTGAAGCTGTGTTAGTCCACTTTGGCTCTTGTGGCTTGGCCCCTTCTAATGTCATCTTGTCCATCGCCCTTGTACTGACCAGGAAATGGAGACTACACAGTGGACAGCAATTCAGCAAGGTCTCCCTGCTACTCATTGGTAAATCCATGCAAGGTTGCTAGTTTCCAATTTAGAGAGAGGTGGGGCGCGTAAAGGTACAAACCCGTGTAAATGCCTCCCGATGTCAAGCATTGAACAAGTGATCATTTTTGTAATCACTGTGACAACATCGTAAGGTTGTTTTTAATTATTTCACTATTTTTATAGTTATTATTACAATTTCCCAGATGAGAATTATAAAGATCAAGGTACATGTAAATTCTATATTCAAACCTGAACGTATCATTTGACACCAAAGCTGTTATTATATGAGACATCACCATACGTCTCACTCTGTATCCATTGGACCGACTGACACATAGCAGAAGCTCAGTAGCGTTGCTTTATTGATGTGGTCTTGCAAAGAGGCAAGATGGGTTGTTTGGATGGATGGAAACTGGAATTCAGACAGATGGTGATTCAAATGCAGATCTCTTTCTTGCTACATGGGCACCCTTAGGAGAGGCAGAAAGCATTCCTAGCCTCAGTTTTCTCATCTACAAAAGATATAATAAAAAATGCCCATGGTAGGATAAATGTGAAAATAAAATGGTAGCTCAGAAAGAGACTGTCTCCCAGAAGGACTACTGCACACTTATGGATTCTTTCTGCCCCTTTCCATGACAGCAGCTTTGGGTGTTTTTTCAATAATCATATGAGAAAAAACAAAAACAAAAACAAAAACAAAAAACACCTTTCTGTATCGTTTTGAATTTATCCCCCAGAATTGACTTATCTATAGTGTCCACCGCAGTTAAGATTTTTCCTTTGATTTTCACTTGTTATCAGCCTCCGCTGGTCATAGTCTTAAACCTCGTCTCTGAAAATCATTGAGTCAGATTATTCAAGGTTCTTGCCCATAGGAACCTTATTGCTAGTCCACTGATCACTGATGATGCATTGAGCATCTATTTAGATAGTGGTGCGATCCTGAAAACTAAGACTTGGTGAGCCCGAGGGAGCCAGCAGGGACCACTTTAACACTTATGAAAATTTGGGAATACACTTACCTTCTTTGTGCTTTAGTTTTCTCATCTACACAATGGGCATAAGGATGAAAAAGTTTGAGAGGATTAAGTGAGATAATGTTATACAGTCCTTACTCAGTACCTGGCTTTTATTAAGGGGTTAGTGTTAGTTATTAGTATCATTCACTAAAATATTGAGTTACGGGAAACTTGTAAGTTAATGATTTCCAATGCAATATGGTATTTTATATAATGGTCATGCACACATTCAATTGTGTCTTTAAAATTTTTATGTTAAATATTGAATAAAATATTAATTTTAAAATATGCGTGCAGTATATAAAATATCAATCAAATGAACACCTACATACCATTACTCATTACTTTTGAAACCCACTATATATCAGGTCTGTCCAGATGGTAGATAGCCATGTAATATGAAAAAGAGACACTGATTGAAGAAAATACAATATTCAAAAACATTGCACATAAGACAATGATGCCTCAGTCCCTTTCAAAATAGACACCTTGGGACCTCACACAGTTCTCCCAATCACCAGTAACTAACCCCACATATTTTCCTGATTCTCATGAATGGTCTGAAATCTCTTCCCTTTCAAAGGTGATTTTAGTTTTGGTTAAAGCCAGAAGTCACAGGGTGCCAACCAAATCTGGGCCGTAGGGGAACTGAGTCACCTGGGTGATCTGATGTTTTGCCAAAAAACTCCACACAAAACGTGATGCACGAGCGGGTGTGTTGTCGCGATGAAGCTGCCAACCACCAGCTGCCCATAGCTGCTGCCTTCTGAATCATCTGAATAGTTTCCATGGAGGAATGTTCAAGCTTAATGCAAAATTTGACACAGATTCATTGCTCTATTTGGTCAGTCATTTTGAATGTGACGGCCACACAGTACACATGATCACTCAACAGCGTCTACAGCCCCCGCTGACTAGTACAGTGAAGTCACCATTGTTCATGCATGCGCATTCCAGTCCACTCTCCTTGGCTGCCAGGTTACATCGATGTCGCATAAACCATTCTCGTTATGTTAACACTGGCTGGACTTTTTCTGGACGGGCCTCGTGTGCAACCTCCCATCTCCTTCATCACATGCCTGTCCTTTTTCCAGAGGCAATGGCAACCCTGAAGATTGTGTTAAAAATCCCCCAGCTTTTCTTCATAGTTATATCATTTACTCTTGCCTTTCTTAACAATAGAACATTTTAGTTTTGCATGATTTTGACATCTATATAAATAGCATCACATTGCTATTAATTCTCAGCTATTTGCTCTGTTTAACATTCTATTCTGAGATGTATCCACATTGTTTATGTAGTTATAATTTACTCTTTTTGGTACAGTAGAGTATACTAGTGTATGGATAAGGTAGAATTCACTTATGTATTTTGCTTTAAATGAGCATTTTATTACTTGCTTTTTCCCTATTATTATTAGTACTTCTAGTAAGGTTAGTACATAGGGTCCAGCAGAAGTGACACTATTGAGTGTGGTTGGCAGGGTACATGAATGTCTTGCATGAGATGGACAGCAATTTGAACATATCACCTTAAATGTCATGCGGTGTGCTTGAGTGGGATATTGTTATGTTACAGAATTACATGCTTATGATTTTGTAATATAAGATATTTATGTAATAAAAAAGTGGTATCATCTGTGCCAGACCCTGTATAAACTCACAGTGTGTGTGGACAAGATTCTCCGTAGGACAGATATTTGGGAGTCAGACTGGTGGCTCACAGGATCTGAGTGTGTTCAGTGTTCCTATGTAATATGCTATTGCCTTGTTTACAAAGTAAGTATAACCATTTACAATCCTGCCACCAGTAACAAGGGATATGGTTGCCTGTCATCCTTGCCAATATTTGATATTCTCAATCTCTATTTTTTGCCAGTCTGTTGAGTGAAAAGTGGTACCTCCTCATGTTTTTAGTTTTCTTCAATTACTAGTGAATTGAATGATATTTTTAAATGTTAATTGGTCACTAGAATTTCTGCTTTTTGAAATGCTTATTAAAGGCTTTGCACATTTTTTTCTTTCAGTTATCTTTAGTTCATTGATTAATATAAGTTCTGTTTACTGTCTGGATACTAATTTGTCATTACATACTCCCAAACATTGTTTCTGACTTCGTGGCTTGTCATTTAATTTTTTGTACCAAGTTTTTGGATGAATAGATGTTCTTAACATTGCTCAGTACATCATGCATTTCCCCATGAACTGTGCTTTTTAGTTCTTGTTTAGAAGTTCTTCCCTATCCAAAATTCATAAGGATATTCTGGTGTTCTCCCATATTATTTTCCAAAAGTTTTATTGTTTTAGTTTTCACACTTAAATATTTAAACCACCTGGAATTGATTTTGTGTACGGTATAAAACAGGGGTCAGATTTCCTTTTTGTCTCTATGAGGAACCAATTGCTCTAGGATCATTTATTGGATAGTTCACTTTTTCCCGACTGATGTGCAATGCTAGGAACACATCAGATTTCCATGCACGTGTGGGCCTGCTTCTGGGTTCTTTTATCTTCTCATGTTCTTATTTGACCGTGTGTCCGCCAACAGCAGCCTGCTTTGATTACCGTCACCTAATAATGATGCTTAGCATTTTGAAAGCCAAATCCCACCACTTTTTTTCCTTAGAAGTGTTTTGGCTGTCATTGGCTTTTTGCTCACCCATATAAAATGGTTGGGTCAGCCTGTCAAGTTGCTTAAAAATAACCTGTTTTAACAGTCTTAGACTTACATGGACTTTGTAGTGTAAATTACACTTACACATCAATTTGGAAAGAAATGGCACAAATATTGTGTCGTACTAGCCATGAACATCATGAGCATGACATAGCACTTTTTAACTTTGTTCTTCCCTAATGCTTTTCCATAAAGTTTTGTGAGATTTTCCATAAAGCCCCTTCCCATCTCTGTTGGGTTTATGTCTAGGTATTTGAGGTTTATGTTGTTATAAATTGTTTCTTTTTAAAGATATGTAGTCTGTTCGTTCATTTTTGTATTGGCTCGTGTCAAGCATCCCTGCCGATCCGCAGCGAGCTGCCGCGGTTGCCCCTGGAGCTCCCGGCGCCCTTGCAGGGTGCTGAGCTCAGCCGGCACTGGCCCAGCAAAGCCCCACCGACACTTGCTCTGTTTGCCCTGTGTTTCTTTCTTTCACCGGCTTCTCTTCGGAGCTGGTTTGTGTAACTTGAGTGCCTGGTATTAAACCAAAGCTTTCAACTTTGGCACCTGTCTTTCTGGACCTGGCCAGCAGCCTTCTCTGATTTATTGAGAACTTGGTGTGTTGACTTGTTCATGCTTAATGCCTTCCCAGAGGTGGCTATGTGGGGAGACAGCCTGAAAACTTACATACATAAAGATCCTGCCTAAGAACAGTCTGGCAAGGAGGAAGAGGCAGGGAAAGCTTCTTTACTTGAATTTGCAGTGAGTCCACAGTTTAAATTTAGATCATTTGATCCCTCTGTGCATCACTTTTGTCACATGAAAAAGAGACCATTAGTAGTACTCACTGAGCCCTTGTAAGGATGCAATGAATGAATATGTGTAAAAAATTAGAAGGGCATTTGCTTTGGAACAATTGCTCAACAAATGCAGGCTATACTAATATTAGCAAGAGCAATGTTTACTGTTAGATTGTTTATTGGGGGGAGATACGTTGAGCTGATCATGATGGCATTATCGAGGAGGGGGGCTAGGCTTCCAGAGGCATCTGAGGTTTTCCCACATATTTGGCTGACACTAAGGTATTATTTAAGGTGGCAGAAACTTTTCACTTGTCCTAAGTCACTTCTAAGCATTCACAGTCCCCAAAACTTTAGCAATATTTGACAATATTTCTTTTATACAGTTAGTTTCCTATTTAAATACAGACAATTTTTGAGGCAGTGGACAAAGCAATAATATGGGAATTTGAAATCAAACAACTTGGGGTGGCATCTTTGCTACTCTGCCATTTTCCTGTGTGGCCTTAGGGAAGTCTGGGTTAAGGTTCAACAATGCCTAGTTCTTCTCTCTTTGTGGGTAACCTCAGTTGTTCTTGCCCATGGGCTGTGAATGGAAGTGATGTAATGGGGTAGGTCAGAGCAGAAATCACTGGAAAGCAAGGGACCCTGATTCAGACAGGGGATCCCCCCAAATCCAGCACAGAGACTGCTCCTCTTCTTGCCAGGAAAGGCAGTGGGGGTGGGGCGGGGGCAGGAAGGGTGCTGAAGGGCAGATTAAAGCAACCTGCCTTCCAAGAAGGAAGGGGCTACCTGAAAAAGAGGAATTGCCTGAGGCAAGAGGCTGGTATAAACACAATGCAGTTAGCAGAAACCAGGGAAGAGAGCTCCTGGAATTCAGACCAGAGCTGGGGCTTCACAGCCCACAGCCTTGGGGCTGCTAGTTCAAGACAAGTCTACACAGTACTTGCTTCCTTGCACTCGTGGCACTTGCATGAGCTGTGGGAGGTGAACACCTGCACAGGGTGGCTGGACACTTCTGCCCATGCCCAGAAACAGGGGCAAAGACAAACATGGCCATTGGTTAAAAAGCTAGACCCTCCCACCGGCTTCTGGAGTACATGGGATTCTGGGAGAGAGGACTCTTTAAACAGGAGGTGGGGAGAAACTGCTCTGGCTTTGGGCTCTGGGTGCAGGCTCTTGGTTCTCTCTTGGCTCTTGGCTTGTGGGCTCTGCCTTGGGACTTCTGGCCGCAGGTGTGCTTAGATGCTCTGGGCCCCTGGCCGTGCTCCCTGCAGGGATGCAGGGAGGTTCTCGTGGGATCGGCTGGTGCTGGGCCCACCAGGAACTTAGGCCCCGCGTGGTTGGAAGCCCACTCCTGGAGGCAACATCCTATGGTGGGACGCGTGCCTCGCCTCTCGGACACTCTGATCCCGTGCAGCAATGGCACATGGGTCCTGGGCACCTACTTGGGGACTGAGAGCAGACACCCCAGATCCTGAAAGACAGAGCTGCGGCCAGAAGATGGTGACTCTGGAACCCACGAGTGCATATTCTAGAGAGGATGAGGAACCTGTTTGTGTGGTGGCTTAAACTCCAAAAAGGACAGAGAAGGAAATGGAGGACTCCTGGGTGTGGTTTTGGCTTGTAATCTTTTGGGGAGCACGAGAAATTCTGGGTCTCGTGGGAGAGAGATTTAGAGCATGAGTGTTCTCAGCTCCCCCACCCCCAAAACAGGAAGCCTGTTAAAAAAAGAAAACTTCTTTCCTTCAACACAAACCTTTGGTTCATATATTAGGGTGACAAATGGCCAAACCCCATGCTGCAGCATTACAGTGACACATGCCACTCTTGGCCTGAAGCATTTGCCACTCTGAGACCCTCCACTTCTTTTCTTCTATTTTCCTTCCACAAAGGTTATCAAGTAGTCCTCACATTAAGGTGATAGGCTCAAAAGGATGGGTGTTCAGTCTGGACTGTCAGTTCAACATGTGGAGGAAAGTCATTCTTTAAAAGACCCCTGGGCTCAGAACAGAAAGGACTTCGTGTGAAAAGTACACTTTTGTGGCTTTGAGCAACTGAAATTTGTTTTTTTGTTGTCGTTGGTAATTCAGCAAACCTTAGTCTATCTTTGATTAATAAAATTCCTTTACCTTCCTGAGCCTTATTTTTCTCATCCTTAAAACAGGCGTAATAATACCTACATAACTATGTTTTTTTAAAAGATAAAATTAAACAAAGTAATATGTGCAAAGCATCCAAGTTTACATCTGCATAAAGTAATTGCTCCTAAGTGATAGTTATTATTATGTTTCGGACCCAGCGAGTAGCCCCAGGAATTCGAGACAAAGATAACCTATGAAAAGTACCCTACGAAGGCTCCTACCTTCAAGGAGCATGTGAATGTTGAGAAATTAAGATTTCCATTTCCAAATTTGCTCTTCTGACCTCTATTCTGTTTGCTTAATTACCAGTGAGGCGGGGAGGGGGCGGGGCACTGTGTTTTTTCCCCCAAACTCTTCAGCTACTAATTACTGATAAACTGGACTTTAGCACAAGGCAGAAATTAGCTTGGTCACCCATCTGACCTGTCACCCATCTGACCTCTTTCTGTTTCCTCTGAGACCCTGTCTCACTCCTCCACCTATGCCTATTCTCTTCTTATGTAATCAGAAAAAAATTATCAGATGAACTCCCAGATATTGTTTGTTTTCCCTGAGAATCAGAGAGATAAACTTTATGCCCGTTTTTTGCTGCTTCCTATTAAACTTTGTTTGACTCCTCCAAGCTGTCCTCTCCTCTGCCTATTTTGCTGCTGTGGCGGGGAGGGTGTGTTAGTTTAACAGGGATTCACTGGATATGACACATCTGTCAAACTTCTTTAAAAAAAATTCCTAACCTACCTAAGACATCCTAGAAACGCTGGACTTACACCGCACATACACATCTCCTTACACTTCTCATGCAGTTCTAGCAACAGGGAAGCCTTGCTTTTAGGGCTAGAAAATAACTTATTTTCTGTATGTGAAGGAAAGAAGGAGGTAACGTTTCCTGAGCACATGTTAACTTAGCTTTGTGTGCTGTTTCCTACCACGCCCATTTTTAAGGTGATGGAATATGGGTTGAGAAGGTTAATTAATTTGAGAAATGTCACACACCAAAGAATTTCTTTAGTGCTTTTTTCCTCCATTTTCTCCCCTGTTTTTCTCACTGAAAAAACTGCACTTTCTGTCATACTAATGGCATTATCATTTTTACTAAATAAGAGATGTACATAATTCATGGAAACACTAAAAAAAAAATAGCAATTTTAAGCAGCATTAAATTCTCCAGTTTAATGAGATGGTAGACATGTTAGCCAGAGGAGTGTGGTGATGGTTAAAATGTGTTATCTCCATTATGTTTTCACTGATATTTAAATTAGCCTAAGGCCTTTATAATACTGTCATCATGAACTCATAGGGTTCATAGGATCTCGAGAGGGTAACCACTGATATGGTCTAATCAACTCACATAATACCTTCAACAACAACTGCCACAAATATGTAATGAATTCTCATGGATTCAATTCCATTCTGGACCAGGGGGATCCAGCTGCTTCTGTATAGAGCTTATATTTTACTAGGGAGGGCAATTAACAAA